>MU690988.1:48968-87844 GCA_026770625.1 Nicotiana glauca
TATATAGTGGGGTGGGGATTTAATCCTGGCCATTTGATCAAACGAGATCAACGGCCTGGATCATTCACTTAAGTGAAAATGGTGTCGTTTAGTTAAGTGGGGGACTGGGTTGGACCGGGTATAAGGAACGTGTCAGGGTTGGGTTATGGGAGAGATGGTCTCGACCGTTGGATATGTGAGATCCAACGGCCCAGATTGGGTGTGACAGAACGACGTCGTTTGGACGTTTTTAAGGCCTGAAAATTTGGACCGGGCCTAGGGATGTTTTGGGCTTGGTTTTGAGGATTTAGCTTGGGCCTAGGATTTTTAGCCCAGTCCGATTTTCTCTCCATTTTTCATTTTTTTCTTTCCTTCTCTTTCTTTTTATTTCCTAATTTAAAAACTAAAATTCTAAATTAAATTATAAACCAAATTACAAATACTAATTAATTCCTAATAATAATTATTACATAAAATTAAACACCAATTAAAAAATAAAATCACACAATTTGGATACTAAATGCTAAAATGCAAAGTGCATTATCTTTTGTGATTTTTCATTTTTGACACAACAAACTTAATTACTCCTAATTGTACAATTAAATCCTAAATGCAAATGCAATATGTTTTTGTATTTTCACTAATTTGAATAAATAAACATGCACACACAAATGCAAACAACTACTAAAAATATCACGAAAAATTCACAAAAATACACACAATGAAACAGACAATTTTCGTTTTGATTTCTTTGGGAGTAGTTCGTATGGGCAAAAATCACGTGCTCACAACTGCCCCTCTTTGCCCGTAAACATGAAGAGTTTTCACGCAAAGACAAAGCGAGCGGATACGAGTGATTTTTGCCTGTTTGAGTACTCCGTGTGAAGCATTTTTTGAAAGATTTGACCGAACCTTTGCTTCAAAAGGTCTCCTACATATCCCTGACTAAAAGGGAATCAGGTCAAGTAGTTCGGGAAGTTGTGGTAGCTGGGACTACCGTGGAACTGTGATTTTGCTGTTACTGCTTTTGCCGCTGCTTATTACACCATGCTAAAAAAGAAAATAGAAAGCTAGACTAAACTAGTCTATGAATTACAAAATCTTATCTAGGTCTTCAACTTGCTCTTCCCGCATCTCTTGTTGCCTTGCTTGCTCTTCAATTAGCCAGTTGGTATATTTGAATTTAGATTGAGCCGTTGGTATATTCAGTTCATCATATCGAACTGAATTGAATGATCATTTATTACCCTGAATCTGTCAATCCCTTTTTGAAGCTTTATGGCTATTTTTCTTTTGTTTTTCCAATTCAATTAAGCGTATGCTGGTCTAGTTGTTTTCAGCTCAGTTGTTGTTGAATGTGATTGATTAGTTCTACACCAAACTTTAGACTTCACTGTTGGAAACAACTAATTTGATCTAAGTTTCTATTTTTGAATTACTGAATAATTTAGCAAAATAAATTGGTTATAGCTGTTAAGGAGTCTGATACAGATTGAAGGTTAATCAGATTGGGGTAGGATAATAATATTCAGGGAGTTTCAGGGGTAATTTAGGAAAGGAAAAGTTAGGATAAGGGTTTAATATTAACAATCTGATAATGAAGCATTAGGGTTTATTAAATTAATCAGTTAATGGGGAACAAAAGGGCATTAGGGAATAAAATAAGGAAAGACATTCTTTAGTGGGATTTTTAAAGTGGAAATGGGCAGATTTTTAGGGATTTTGTTCGAATTTAAGCTATTTTTGAAAAATGGACAAGTCTGTTGGGGGGATATAAATAAGGAGAGCTGGTTGAACAAAGGGAGGGTTTTTAAGCTTGAACATTCTGAAAAAAATTAGAGAATTGGGAGAGATTTGAAAACTGGAAAATACTGAAATAAAAGTGCTAAGATTTAAGAATCAAAAGAGAAAATACTGTTTGATTAACTCTTTCCAGCAAGTCTAATTCACTTTCAATTTTCTGAAACTTCTTTTGATTTATCTTGGTATAAGTGAAGTAAGCATTGGGTCTTGTAAAAGTTTGGGGTTGAAGTTGTATTGGTCCCTGTCCGATTACAGTTGGTTTGGATTATTACACCTCATTTCTTTAGTTTAAAGTTGAACCTGGGCTGTTTGTGTGTTCTGAACTGATTTTGGGGGGTTTGAAAGTGATTTTATTGCTGTTGCTGAACTATAATTTCTACGATTTGCTGCTGATCCACATCCTTCTGTTGAACTGCAATTTCAGGTATCTAATCTAGAGACGCTCTGTTGTATTTTGTCAAGCACACACGAGAATAAGAATAAATGTTTAAGCTCTGCTGAAATTGTATTGTGTTATTAGCTTACAATCTTTTCGAGTAGTTGCCTAGTTCAATATTTAGATACCCTGTATTTTTAAATGAAAAGATAGACTGGATTGGATGTATAACTAGAACTATTTTGGACTGTTAAAACTGTTGTAAATAGATTGTATAAATGAACTTAGAGTTGAGTTTAGATTACAATAGCTTGTAGGTAGGTTATGTTGTTTATTTTGGTTGTTTAAAACTGTTGGGATAATGCTTTGATTTTAACATTTTCTAATCTAGTGTTTAATAGCAATCGATAACTGTTCAAAGTTTCAGGTCAGCAAAAATGGCAAATATGCTCATATAGATGAATTTGTTATTGACTATTACGTTTAACATGCTGATTCAAAAAAAATAAAAAATCATATTTCAATAAAATAGGAATCTTGAGTTCGATGTTGGACAAATTCAGTGTTGTTTTCTAAAAGGCTTTGCTAATTTGAAACTGAAAAGCAAATCTAGAATTAGCTTGATAATTGTACTGGATTTGAACATTTCTATTGATTATTCCAGTTGACGGATCCAATTTTTTTATGATTTTGTGTATAATTTCCATTGGGCTTGCCTCGAGGCCCAGAGGTTGATATTAATCATCATTGATTTACCTTATGCTATTGGGCTCAAGATTGAAGCCCAAAAGCATTGCTGAAGCTGGAATAAGGACTAAAAGTCCAAATATAATAACACTTAAAGAAAAATAATTAGGAACATGGAAAATTAATCCATAAATATAAAATTGGGTCTTAAGTTAGGTAGCGGGTTCAAGCTAAAAGGTTTTATCCTTTTGTTTGAATTCGGACTTGAATTCGAGATTCGAAATTATATTCGTGAATTAATCGACCATTAGAGACAAATAAATAGAAAATCTTAGATTGTTAGTTTGGCCTTTAATAATAAAATGAGACGAGCCTCACCAAATCAGAATATACAATTGCGGGGCACTCATTAATTACTTAATTCAAAATACTTAGAATTCGGGATGGGCCGTTTAGCAAATTTCATGGCCTTCCCAAAAGATAACAACGTGTTAGTTTTTTTAGACGCGATTTTAATAAAATTACCTTCCTAAATTCGGGTGTGCATTTCATGCGACCCAAATCCAAATCCAAAAACGTTAAATAGGAATGTGTTAAGGATCCAGGTGCATTTCATGTGACGTGATGCAAAAACACGTTCTTAAACGACGTTCACCTTCTTAAGAAATAATAATTGATAAAAAGCGGTAAATAACTTTAAAATTGCACTGTAGGCTTAACATGTATTAAATCAGATTTTAGCAAAATATAGCAGTTGAGCGACCGTGCTAGAACCACGGAACTCAGGAGTGCCTAACACCTTCTCCCGGGTTAACAGAATTCCTTACCTCGATTTCTGGTTCGCGACTGTAATACAGAGTCAAACCCTTTTCCTCGATTCGGGACTCAAACTGGTGACTTGGGACACCATAAATCTCCCAAGTGGCGACTCTGAATCTTATAATAAATGAATCCCGTTTCGATTGTCCTTTAATTGGAAAAACTCCTTTTATTATACACTTCACGGGGTGTAACTTCGGAAAAAGGAGGTGTGACATCGGGAAAGTCATCGGTTTATGCCGGAAAGGTCCTCAAGTTATGCTAGGGAAGTCATCGGGTTATGCTGGAAGTGTCCTTAGGTTATGCGGAGAAAGTCATTGAGTTATGCTGGAAAGGTCCTCGGTTTATGCTGGGAAAGTTATCGGGTTATGCCGAAAAAGGTCCTCGGGTTATGCCAGGATTAACTAAGAGGTGGGACCTTATGTTAGAAAGATTACCAGGTTATGTTGGCATCGACTAGGGAACGTGACCCTATGTTGGGAAAACCGTGGCTAGAGATTGGAGACGCTATGCTACCATGGTTTTGAATTTTTCTTCTTCGTTATTTTCATTTCGCTTTTAGCACTTTATTCTGGAGAATGTATGAAGAGTTTGGAAGGGACTTCCCTTTTTGGGTTAACTTCTGTTGTAAGACTATTCTGGCCTCCGTTTACCTAGCTTTTATTGCACCTGCTTCTTGCGAGGTTGTTTTGGATTGTAACTATTTTCCTATTTCATATCAAAGAATAATTTGTTAGTTTGAAACGGTGGTTGGTTAGTGGCCTTGATTGTTTTAATCACTTGATCTTGGACCAACTCTTTCAACGAAATCTCCATTGCTTGCCGGCTTTCTAGAAATTGGCTTCATTTATAAACCCGTGTGGGGATTGGACTTTTCTTTCCTATTTTGCCTTTATGGGCATTTGAATTTGGATTTCCTTTATTTTCAAGAGTTTTGACTCTAGAGCATCGGCCATCATGGCCAGCCGAGGTCGACTTTGATGCACATGCTGAGGTTGGGTGCTTTTCTTGAATGTTTAGCTTTTGTCAAACAAAACCTTGTAAAACTATTCTTTCCATCTTTATTTTCTTTGTATTAGTGTTGGAGCAGAATTAGACCAAAATGGATTCAAAGAAAAGTAAACAACGGATATGATAATGGATTTTAAACGAGAAGTGTCCCTTTTGGGGAAAGGAAAAAAAGACTTATCTGGAGTGCATGCAGACTTCAATAGACCTGACATGATTCTTGGAATGGATACCCGATCTGCGCAAACCATCTAGATTCTCATAAACCCATTATAACCCATACCTCGAAAATGAGAAACCTTGCCAGGACTCTATCAGTGCCAATGGTTGTCAGGGATCCCTTTTTCGATCAGTAGCGCCCTTGCCTGTTTTCGCCAGATGACCTCTCTCATTTGTCTTCTTACCGTCGCCTTATAGTGCTCTTTATGAGTTTTCACTAATAAAACTCTCCCATTTTCAATTTCTCTGCTTACCGTCGTCTTATGGTGCCCGTGTGATTTTTCACAGATAAGACTCTCTCATTTGATTGTACCATATCCAAGTGACCAACATCATCTAATTCTGAACATCATTAACGATTGATTGGAAGGACTTGAACAGGATTTGGGGTAAAAAAGTTTGGATTGAATTACAACTTTCGAACCCTTCAGGCAATCTATCGCCGGGCCGTCATAATTTCTGCCCCAGTTTCACTTTTGGGGAAATATGGTTTTTTGTTTTGGTGGAACTGAACCCCAGAGAGAGGCTTCCTACGTATCCTTTCAGAATCATGTCAAATGTAGTTCAGGAAACTTTGTTTTTTGTTTTTTATTTTTACAACATTTTTGGTTCCAAAGAGGGTAGTCAAAGGAAGGTAACCGGCTCAAAGGGTTAAAAGTGTTTGGGTAGCGAGAATAAAAGCCTTCATCATTCCAAACGGAGAATCTTTGTACCGTAGAAAGGTTAAACGTAGTACCTTTTGACCGCGTATGCATTGACAGCTGTTTCAGGGTCATTTCCTTCGATATCTACCAAGTACAATGCATCTTTTGGCAATAATTTTCTTATAATGTATGGACCCTTCTAGTTTGGACTGAACTTTCCTTTTGCTTCCTTGTGATGCGGGAGAATGAGTCTCAAAATGAGTTGCCCCCCTTCAAAGTTCCTAGGCCGCACTTTCTTATTGTAGGCACGAGTCATTCTTTATTGATACAACTGCCCGTGGAAAACTGAGGCCATCCACTTTTCATCAATCAGGGTTAATTGTTCTAAACGGGTTTTGACCCACTCATTATCCTCAATGTCAGCTTCAACGATGATTCGAAGGGACAGAATTTCAACTTTTATGGGTATTACGGCTTCAGTGCCATACACCAATAGATAAGATGTTGCTCTAATCGATGTGCGCCCAGTTGTGTGATATCCCAACAATGCAAACGACAACTTTTCATGCCATTGTCTAAAAAATTTGAATCATTTTCCTAAGGATTTTCTTGAAGTTTTTTGTAAGTCCCCAAGAAAATTTTGCTCAAAACCCAAGATTTTGTTGGTTTCAAAAAAGCGCGTTTCTATGGTGCGGTCGCAAAATAGCTATGTGAACCACATAGTCATCGCAGAGTGAGGCAGTTTGATAGTTAATTTTGAGGTCAACTATGCGGCCAATTTTGCGATCGCATAATCAATATGTGGGCCGCAAAGTCATCGCATAATCTCCTTGGAATTTTACGAGGTGCAGTTCTGCGGTGCATTATATGACCGCAGAATAGGTATGCGAACAGCATTCTTGTCGCATACCCGAGCAGTTTGTTCATGTTTTGGGGGCCATTTTGCGGTCACTTTTGCAGGCTACATGTCCTTTATGCAATCACATATGCGATCGCAAATTTTGTCGGGCTCCTATTTTCTAACTTTTAAAACCCGAGCCCATCCCATTAAAAACACCCCATTAGACCCCTTTTATGTTATTTTACTGCTACTAGAGTGAGACGGGGAGTTCTAGATGGAGAAACTAACACTCATCAAGTCACTACAATCATTGACTTTCAAGTAAAATTTGCTAGGGCTTCATCCTAAGAGGTAAGAACTTTGTGTGCCCAAATCTATGAGTTCAAAATTTCTACTATGAGAAATGATTAAATTTATTATCTTGCATGCATGAGTGATCATGGGTTATGGGAAGATTGTGAATTAAAAAGATAGCAATTGTGGTGTAAGGTAATGAGAATCTCTCACAAAAGGATCCAAAAATCACAATGCACACTTAGTGCATGATAATATACTCAAATGAGCTAGAACCTTAATCATGTCTCTAATTCATGGTTCATTTTGTAATTCTCATAAAATGTATCGAAGTTGCTAGGAAATTCCGGAATTTATTGTAAGGATTTAAGGAAAACTCTATTGAGGTATGTATGGCTAAAACTCCCTCTTCTTAGAAATCGAGCTTCCATGGTGTCCGTGCAAATGTTGTAAGTCCAAAATTTGATTGATGTAGTACTTGTTATATTAAATGAATGGATGTTGTGAGAATGTATGTGGAAGGTGCATCTCCATGTGTTTAATATGCTATTGTTTGTAAAATTGAGGATGTGTGGAGAACATGAACTATGTGCTAAAATTCCTAAATTTCAAGTCGAGGTTACATTGTGATTAATATGCCGAACTAGATGAATTCCTCTCTATGCTTATAACTTAAACTGCTCTTGTATATTCCTATGATCTTAAATGGTAAGGTTAATGTTGAAAATGGGAATAATGTGAAATGTGAGTTATGCAATGTGGTCTAGTGACAAGTATGATGTGGTAATTGTGGCCGCAAGTGCCAATGAACTAATACATGTGAAACCAAAAAATAAAGTGAGGTGAATAATGGAAAAGGGTAACGTCTTGGTAAGACAGCCTAGCTGATCGGGCTATGAGCGGGCGCCATGCTATACACCTAGTTGCATTATGTTGATAATTGAAATCGAAAAGTGAGAATGAAGTAATGATTGAGGTATATGTCTCAAATGAGGCAGCTTAGCCGGTCAGGCCGTGATCGGACTCCACTCAAGAAAGCGGTGGTATTGTGAATGATGATGCATCCATATGGAGTGCCCCAACCTAATGTTACGGAAATTATGTGGAGGCTATGTGGACCTTTTATTTGCTAATGTGGTGATTGTTTGAAGCTTTGTAGTCCTTATGATTTCTTTACTCTTGTATGGTTTTTCTTTCTAACAAGATTATGTTTAGTTATACATACTAGTACTAATCCATGGTACTAACGTCCCTTTTGTCAGAGGTGCTATATTTTTTGATGAATGTAAGTGGCTCCATAGAGGACAGTGCCGATCGCAACTAGCAGAGTATCCTCCTCTCATAAGTCTTGGTGAGCCCCTTTCCTTCATGTGTTGTGTTGTACACTTTTTGTTATAAAATTTCCACTTTTGAGGTATAGCTGGGGCCTTGTTGCCGGCATTATCATGGCTGTATTTTGTATCCTTGTAGGCTCTGTAGAAGTTTGTCTGGGTTATGTTCGGGTATTGAATGGGTCACTAGACTGTTATAATTCTAAACTCTTGTTTCCTCTAAACTGTAACTGCATAATGCTATGGGAATATAACCACAGGCTTGAGGTTTGTGACATAAAATGAACTAACAATGTTGAATGTATGACCTCCCTTATTGTCTAAACAAATGAAAGCATGGATCCCTTAATCATATTGAGTTGGGCAGAAAGTATTACAAAGGCTTGCTCAGTTGGGTTCACTCGATTGAGCACCGATAGCGCCTCCCGAGGTTGGGGTGTGACAAACTTGGTATTAGAGCCTAAGGTTTTAAAGTGTCCTAGGGTGTCTCGGAGCCGTGTCTAAGAGATTCCTTCTTATTGGTGTGTAGTTTACCACATCTATAAGTTGGAGGCTTCTTGGGCATTTAGGAATAACACCCTTCTTTGATATTCTGGATCGTGCGGCAATTGTGAAACTATTCCTCCTCTAACTAATGCATTCCTTCAATTTTCAGTACATGTCTCCTAAGAAGAAAGTGGGAATTAGCCAAGAAGCCAATGCCACCTCAGGAGTGGCTGATAATTCACTACTTGATACTGCGGGTGAGGAAAATCGCCCTGCTATCACACTGCCTGATTCTTCTACTCCAGAGCAGATTACCTCAGTTCAAACATCTACAGAGGGTACCACCATCCCTCCCACTGGTATTCCTGTCCCGCCTCTAGCCCCTACTTCTGGTTCCTGTATCATTGATGGGGATCTTAGGGGAGCTATTTAGATGTTGGCCCAGCTAGTGGCCTCTCATGCCCAAATGTCAAATACCGTACTCAGTTCATCTAGCCAACAAGGGGATTCCACCAGTTCTAGGGTGAACATATTTCTTCAGCTAGACCGTCCATTGTTTTCGAGTGCAAATCCAGAAGAGGACCCTTAGGATTTTATTGATAAGATTCACAAGAGCCTCAGGTTTACGCGTTCAACTAAGACAGAGGGATTAGAGTTGGCTACCTACCGTCTGAAAGGGATGGCCTATTTATGGTTTGAGTTGTGGGAAGATTCCCGCGAGGAGGGGAGCCCTCTGTCGAGGTGGAGTGAGTTTGTCGATGCCTTTATAGATCATTTCCTACTTTCTGAGACAAGGGAAGCCCGTGTAGTAGAGCTTGAGAATCTGAAGCAAGGTAGAAGAAGTGTGTGGGAGTACCACAAGGAGTTTGCCCGCCTGTCCAAATATGCTATTCATATATTGCCCATGATGGAGGCTAGGGTGTGCCAGTTTGTTTAGGGCCTTAATCCTTTGACTACTAATGAGGCTTTTATAGCTTCCTTGAATTCTGACATGAATTATGGGAAGATGGTGGCATTTGCTCAGGTCATAGAGAACTATAAACCGAAGAAGAGTATGGAGAGAGAGTAACAGAAAGGCCCAGTCTACGGGCAACATAGGAGTCACTAGGTGGGGGAAGTTTAGCTTTTCGGGGAGGATCATTAGGGCAGTCCTATTATGTTAAACAATCTTCAGCCAGTGCACCGCTATCAGGGCCCAACCATCAAAAGTAGTGGAGTCATTTCACACCCAGTCACGGAAACAAGAGATCCCACCAGCGGGGTCGGTCAGGAGAGAGATCCCAGCAGCAGTAGAGGTCCTCGTGCCCCAGGTGCGGGAAGATGCACTCAGAGATTTGCTACATGGAGTTACTCGTATGTTATGGATGCAGGATAAGGGGCCACATTCATAGGCATTGTCACGCATCCTGCCAGGGTGCGGGTAGGGGCACAACAGAGTTATCTAGTTGTAAGGCCACAAAAATGTTTTTCGAGTAATTTAAGATTTCGTTGTGCCAAGTAGGCTAAATTATTTTAATTCGTGTGAAAATGAGGATTTACGATATGATGGATATCAATTGGATATGTTAATAAGCGTATAAGTCATATTAGAAGTGAATTGGGGTCTAAGGAAAGGCCTATGTCTAAGACAAGTTGGAAAATTGCATATTAGACGAAATCTGTAAATGGGTGCACACAATACCTTACTTTGAACGATCATATATCCAGCTATATAAGGACTTGTGTGGTTCAAAACCTATCAAATTAAATACCTTTGAGTCTAGTTTCCAACGCAACAAACCGTTCGTCATTTGGAGGTGTATAAAGAAAGTTATGAGTATTTTACTGGGTATGTGTCACTAGCGCGAACAAGTGCGCGACATCGCTAGTGGATGCGCATATTGCGAAGCATTCTGCCTTTGGACGCGCATATTAGCGCGCCCAGGTGCGCTGCAGCGCTAGTGGAAGGCTTCTAAATACCCCTAAAGACCGAAAATTAGAGAAGTTGAGATATCTCTCAAGCTTAAGGGTTTCTCTACACCCCAACTCGACCAAGGCATCAAATTGCACACCTAAGGTGAGTTTTTAAGTGTGATTTCATGGAGATTTTACTTCTCAATTACTAGTTACAACATGATTATGGTTGGATTTCATAGGATTTCTTCAAAACCTCAAGAACACCCCAAAGTTGTCTTTCAAGATTTGGTCTACAAGAGGTAATCCTACACCTTAGACTCACATATATGGAGTTATTATGGAATTATGAGTATGAATCATGTATTACAACCTATGGTATGGTGATTGGAAGCCATAAATTCCCAATTTAAATACATGACCATGGTAGGGATTTAAAGATGATTATTCGATTGAATTTTGTTGGTTGGGTGTTAATGGTTGATCACACATGTGATGTTAGGAGTATAAATTATTGAAGAAAAATAGTGGGATCAATTGTTGGTTAATATTGATAATTGGATGAACCAATACTATGTTTATGAGCTGAAAAGATTTATACCTACAAGGTGTTTGATAATATGCCTAAATGGCATAAGTTATGGAATTTGTTACTAATATTGGTCCTATTGAATGTTGTATTGTAGATTGAAGTTGTTTCAGTGTATTGGAACAGTGTAGTATCATTAAGGGGGAAAATCCCAGGTATGTATGGCTAGCTTTAACCTTTGTAAAGTCAACTTGTTTGGAGTATAAGAAATTGGTACGTGTTATTTATGTGAACTATTTGTGAATTTTGGTTGTTTCACAGGTGTTAAGGCAAGATGGCCTATTTCATGAATTCTTGTGATTAATATGTATTGAACATTATTGGTTAAGTTTTCCCAATATAATGGGGTAAGTAATTGGCAATAAACCAAATGTGATTATGAAAGTGTTATGTGGTAAGAGTTGAGAAACAAATGATGGAAGGAAATCATAAATGATGCAATTGGAACAACTTTGGTAATAAAATATTTGACTTGTTGTGGGTAATTATTGTGGTGACTTAAATTGCATATGAGTTGTTGAATATGATGGAAATGGTATTGATAACTACAGAAATTCTTGTGAATTATTGTGGTTGCTCTTTGAGAATTATTGTTGTTGTTCTATGTGAATTGGTGTTGTTGTTGTGTTGTTTGTGAATTGTGACTTGTACGGTGGGATTGGGTTGCGCGCCGCAACACGAAGTAATAAGGTGTGGGTTGTGGTGATAAGAGTGGCCAAGGTAATAAGGGTGGCCGAGGTAATAAGGGTGGAAAAGTGATCGAAATCACTATTGAAATGAAATTATGAAAAAGATTGTGAAATCATTGATGTGAAAATATTGAAGAGGAAAAAGGAGAGATTGTAAACTTGTTCGGCTTGATTGTACCTTTCATGTGCATTTGATTGTTGATTTTATTACTGTTTTTTATCTATGTAGTGATTGATCTTACTTGGGGTAAAGTTTGTTCAAACATACCAGTACAATTCAAATGTACTGACGTCCCTTTTGCCGGGGGCACTACATTTGTGTTATGATTGTAGGTGGTTCTATAGCAGGTACTCCAGTCTACCAGCAGTAGCACTCCTTAACTCCCCGTCAGTTGTATTGGTGAGCCCCTTTCTTCTCGGGGCCCTACGTGGCTCAAGCCGCTTTTATTTCGGAGTCTTGTTTTAGGTTTTGTGTAAGGTATAGCCGGGGCCTTGTCGCCGGCAAGTATTGGTTGAGTTCCTAGTATTTATAGAGGCTCCATAGACACAATGTGGGTGGTGTATAAAAGTATTTTGGGTAGTAACTGTACAGTTCGGAATCGTGGTCCACGTTGGTAAATGTTGTATGTATTTTTGTAAGTACTTGGTATCAAATGTTGGAATTGATAAAAAGTAGAAATGAACTCTAGTTGTAAGTTTATGCTTAAGTCTTATATTGCTATTTCAAAAGAATAATGTATATTGGAATCATGGGGTAACGCGTGGGATAGGAAAGGCATTTCCAGGTCCGCATGACTGGGTTCCTCCGGTTGAGCGCCGGTTGTGTTCCTCGATTTTGGGGCATGACAAACTTGATATTAGAGCTTAAGGTTTTAAAGTGTCCTAGGAGCCGTATCTAGTAGAGCCCTTCTTATCGGTACGTTGTCGACCATATTTATAAGTAGGGGGATACATGGACATTTAGGAAATTACCCTCTTCTGTGTTACTCTATATCGTGCGGTGAAGTGAAAAGTGAAAGTATTTATGTCTAACTCGTGCTGTGTTCCGAAATTTTCAGTAATGACACCTAAGAAGAGAGCTAGACTTGGCCTTGGGGCCAATACAACCCCAATTGTGGTTATGAATCATGTACCTGATGTCGTGGGTGAGAGTGACTCCCCGGTATTGAATCTACCTGGACCATTTATTCCAGATCAAAGTACTCATGTTCCTGCTGCGGCAGAGGGTGCTACTATCCCTCCCACTTATATTCCTGATCCTGATGCAATTCTAGCTTCTGGTCTCCGGTTTCTAATGGGGACCTTAGAGGATCCATCCATATGTTGACCCAGTTAGTGGCCGCTCAGTCCCAGAGATCTCATGATGCCCCTGCACCCTCTAGCGGATAGGAAGATCCCGCCAGCTCTAGAGTCAACCAGTTTCTGCGATTGGCCCCTCCAGAGTTCACAGGCACAGACCAAGAGGCCGATTCGCAGGATTTCCTTGATGAAATGTATAAGACCCTTTGAGTGATGAAGGCTACAGAGACGGAGGTAGTTGAGTTGGCTTCATACAGGTTGAGAGGAGTAGCACATTCATGGTTCGAGATGTGGGAGGATCCCCTTGGGAAGGAAAGTCCTGCAGCTAGATGGGATGAGTTTGTAGAAGCATTTATGGACCACTTCTTGCCTGCCGAGACAATGGCCACCCGTGCCACTGAGTTTGAGGTCCTCAAGTAGGGAAATATGAGTGTTTGGGAGTACCACATGGAGTTTGTGAGGTTGTCCAAGTATGCTCCTCAGTTAGTGTGGTCCATGGCTGCTCGAGTTCGGCGATTCGTTCAGGGACTTAGTCCTTTGGTGGTAAATGAGGCTGCTACAGCTGCCTTACACTCGGATATGAATTATGGAAAGATTGTGGGATTCGCTCAGGCCACAGAGGCTAGAAAGTTAAAGATACGGGCAGAAAGGGAGAGTAGCAGCAGGGCCCGATCAGTGGGTCACTCAGGGAGACCAGTTCAGGGGAGAGGGCCATCAGGGCCGTCCCAGTCATATGTTCAGCCTTCAGCAAACGCACCTCCATCTGTGCACAGTTATCAGAAGAGTAGCCAGTTGAGACCAGGTTTAGATAGTAGGAGACCCCATCAGTTCGGTCGTCTAGGAGGGAGATCACAGAAGCGGGAGAGGGCTCTATGCCCTAAGTGTGGGAGATTCCATACAGAGACTTGCTATTTGGATCTCCCGGTGAGTTATAAATGTGGGGTGAGGGGTCATATCCAGCTGGACTGTCGTGCGCCCAATCAGGGCATGAGTAGGGGATTTGCTCAGTCATCCAGTTCTTCTGCCGCCACATCATCCGCGCGTCCTCCAGCTCCATCAGGTCGTGGTGCAGTTAGGGGTAGGGCTCGTGGTAGAGGTGGACCCAACCATTTTTATGCTTTGAGTGGTCGCTAGAGTGCAGAGGCTTCTCCAGATGTTGTTACAGGTACCTTGTATGTTCAGGCCATTGATTGTTATGTTCTTATTGATCCGGGGTCCTCTTTGTCTTATGTCACCCCATTCATTGCTTCAAGTTTTGGGATAGAACCCGAACAGCTTCATGAGCCGTTCTCCGTATCAACTCCGGTTGGTGATTCTATTTCAGTCGCGCGAGTATATAGGAATTGTGTTGTCACGGTATGTGGTCACGTTACCACGGCCGATCTTATCGAGCTCGGAATGGTTGATTTTGATGTGATTATGGGAATGGACTGGCTTTATTCGTGCTTTGCTAAACTTGAATGCCGAACGAGAGTCATGAGACTCGAGTTCCCTAATAAGTCATTTATTGAGTGGAAGGGGAGTAGTGTGGTGCCGAAGGGTAGGTTTATTTCCTACCTTAAGGCTTCAAAGATGATTAAGAAGGGATGTATCTATTATTTGGTCCGGGTGGCGGACACCACTTCGGAGGTTTCTACCCCCGAGTCCGTGCCATTCGTAAAGGGGTTTCTTGAAGTGTTTCCGGATAAGCTTCCAGGGATTCCTCCCGATAGGGAGATTGATTTTTGGATTGATGTATTTCCAGATACGCAGCCAATATCTATTCCACCATACAGAACGGCTCCAGTAGAGTTAAGGGAGTTAAAGGAGCAGCTGAAGGAAATATTAGAAAAGGGGTTTATACGACCGAGTGTGTCGCTGTGGGGTGCTCCGGTTCTCTTTGTCAGAAAGAAGGATGGGTCGCTCCGGATGTGTATTGATTATCGACAGCTCAACAAAGTCACCATCAAGAATAAATATACCTTGCCTCGTATAGATGATTTGTTCAACCAATTGCAAGGTGCAAAATTCTTCTCCAAAATTGATCTACGGTCGGGGTATCACCAATTGAAGATCAGAGAACAGGATATCCCTAAGACCGCTTTTAGAACTCGCTATGGTCACTTTGAATTCCTGGTCATGTCTTTTGGGCTAACCAATGCACCGACAACTTTTATGGATCTTATGAATCGGGTCTTCAAGCCATTTCTAGACTCATTCATGATTGTTTTCATTGATGACATCCTTGTTTATTCGCGGAGCCGTGAGGATCATGCCGGTCACCTCAAGGCGGTTCTGCAGACTCTTCATCAGCACCAGTTGTATACTAAATTTTCTAAATGTGAATTTTGGTTGGATTCCGTTACCTTCCTAGGTCATGTTGTTTCCAGTGAAGGGATTCAGGTGGATCCCCAGAAGATTGCAGCAGTGAAATATTGTCCTAGACCCACGACCCCGACGGAGATTCATAGCTTCTTGGGATTAGCAGGGTATTATCGGAGGTTTGTGGAGGGATTCTCTACCCTCGCCTCCCCATTGACTAAGTTGACACAGAAAGCAGTTAAGTTCCAATGGTCTGACGCTTGTGAGAAAAGTTTTCAGGGATTGAAGTCAAGGTTGACCTCGGCACCAATATTGGCTTTGATAGAAGGCACAGAAGGATTTATGGTTTTTTGTGATGCCTCCAGGGTTGGTTTGGGGTGTGTGTTGATGCAACAAGGGAAGGTTATAGCGTATGCTTCGAGACAAATCAAGAATCACAATAAGAATTATCCGACACATGATTTGGAGCTTGCGGCAGTTGTGTTTGCTTTGAAAATATGGCAGCATTATCTTTATGGAGTCAATGTGGATGTGTTCTCAGACCACAAGAGTCTCCAATATTTGTTCAAGCTGAAGGAGTTGAACTTAAGGCAGCGACGGTGGTTAGAATTGCTCAAGGATTATGATATGAACATTTTGTACCATCCAGGGAAGGAGAATGTGGTGGCCGACGCTCTCAGTCGGAAGTCTATGGGTAGTTTGGCTCATTTGGGAGCGGATCAGAGGCCTTTGGATCGGGAGGTTTATCAATTGGCCAGTCTAGGGGTTTGCATTTCAACCTTAGATGAGGGGGATGTAAGGGTGCATAATGGAGCAGAATCATCACTTGTAGTGGAAGTCAAGGAAAAGCAGTTTATTGTCCCAACAATGGCACAGATAAAGGAAGCAGTTTTGAACAACAAGACTTCGGCATTTTCATTCGGCGGCGAGGATGGTGTATTGCGATGTCAAGGAAGGATATTTGTTCTGGATGTGGATAAGCTTCGGGAGAGGGTAATGGCGAAGGCTCATAGTTCTTGGTATTCCGTGCACCCAGGGTCTACAAAAATGTATCATGATCTCAAAGATATTTATTGGTGGAATGGTATGAAACGAGGTGTGGAGGACTTTGTATCTAGGTGTTTGAATTGTCAGCAAGTAAAGGCTGAGCATCAGCGGCCTGGCGGGTTAACTCAGCTTATGGAAATACCAATATGGAAATGGGAAATGATCAACATGGATTTCATGGTGGGGTTACCTCGCACTCAGCGCAAATTTGACTCAATTTGGGTGATAGTGGATCGACTCACCAAATCAGCTCACTTCTTGCCAGTCAAGTCCACCGATACTGCAGAACAGTATGCTAGATTATATATCAAGGAGATAGTAAGGCTTCATGGCACTCCACTTTCTATTATCTCAGATTAAGGGGCCCAGTTCACAGCTAATTTTTGGAAGAAGTTTCAGCAAGGGTTGGGTACTCAGGTGAATCTCAGCATAACTTTCCATCCACAGACTGATGGTCAAGAAGAACGGATTATTCAGAAGCTTGAAGATATGTTACGGGCTTGTGTATTGGATTTCAAAGGTAATTGGGATGATCACTTGCCACTCATAGAATTTTCTTACAATAACAGCTTCCATACTAGCATTCAGATGGCCCCATTTGAGGCATTGTACGGAAGAAGGTGCAGGTCTCCGATTAGGTGGTTCGAAGTAGGTGAAGCAGAACTATTAGGGCCAGATCTCATGCACCAGGCTATGGAAAAAGTTAAAGTCATCCAGGAAAGGATGAAGACTGCTCAAAGTCGACAGAAATCCTATGCGGACGTTCATCTATGTGACTTGGAATTTCAAGTTGACGATTGGGTATTCTTGAGGGTATCACCTATGAAGGGAGTCATGCGATTCGGGAAGAAAGGGAATTTGAGTCCTAGATATGTTGGGCCATATCGAGTCACTCAAAGGATAGGACAGGTGGCTTATAGGTTGGAATTGCCCCTGAAATGCCATTAGTACACCCGGTGTTCCATGTGTCTATGTTGAAGAAAGTGGTTAGAGATCCATCCGCCATCGTGCCTACTGAGACTATTGAGGTGAGTGGAGACTTATCGTACGATGAGGTTCCAGTTGCTATTCTTGATAGGCAAGTCCGAAAATTGAGGAACAAGGAAATTGCTTCAGTTAAAGTATTGTGGCGAAGCCAACAAGTCGAGGAAGCCACGTGGGAAGCGGAAAAAGAAATGAAAGAGAAGTATCCCCATTTATTCGAACAAGTCTAGTAGTGACCGTGCGAACGGTTTTCTCTAAGAATTTAGAGGTAGCGTTCATATTCGTACAAAGATACCCTATTTTTCCCAAATTACCTTATTGTTTTAACTTCCCAATTTGTGCCAAATTGCAAATGTTGTCGCTATTTGGGTAATGTGCAATTTCTGGTGTAAGGAGAACGAGCTAATTGTAATTTGTTTAAAGTGTATGAATATGTATGAGTTATTAGGGGATGAATTGTATACCAGTTGTAGGGATAACAGAAACTGTGTAATGGTCTTGGAAATATGTTTCGGGGTTCTCTGGCAGGTAGATAGGCCTAATTACAAAGGAAACTCTGGCGAAATTTTCGAAAATTTATGGACTTAGCCAAATTCGGGACTATTGATATATTTCATGATGTGAACAAGCTGAAGTTACATAAGGATGGCTAGTGCCTCAATCCTCATTCGAGGACGAATGAGCCTGGGGGGGAGAATGTAAGGCCCCGGAATTTTTTTTCGAGTAATTTAAGATTTCGTCGTGCCAAGGTAGGCTAAATTATTTTAATTCGTGTGAAAATGAGGATTTATGATATGATGGATATCAATTGGATATGTTAATAAGCGTATAAGTCATATTAGAAGTGAATTGGGGTCTATGGAAAGGCCTAAGTCTAAGCCAAGTTGGAAAATTGCATATTAGACGAAATCTATAAATGAGTGCGCACAATACCTTACTTTAAATGCTCATATCTCCAGTTATATAAGGTGTTGCGTGGTGCACAACCAATCAAATTAAATCCATTTGAGTCTAGTTTCCAACACAATAAACCGTTCGTCATTTGGAGGTGTGTACAGAAAGTTATAACTATTTTACTAGGTATGTGTCACTAGCGCGCCCAGGTGCGCAGCAGCGCTAGTGGACGCGCATATTTCGAAGCATTCTGCCTTTGGACGCGCATATTAGCGCGCCCAGGTGCACTGCAGTGCTAGTGGAAGGCTTCTAAATACCCCTAAAGACCGGAAATAAGAGAAGTTGAGATATCTCTCAAGCTTAAGGGTTTCTCTACATCCCAACTCGACCAAGGCATCAAATTGCACACCTAAGGTGAGTTTTTAAGTGTGTTTTATGGAGATTTCACTTCTCAATTACTAGTTACAACATGATTTTTGTTGGATTTCATAGGATTTCTTCAAAACCTCAAGAACACCCCAAAGTTTTTTCAAGATTTGGTCTACAAGAGGTAATCCTACACCTTAGACTCAAATATATGGAGTTATTATGGTATCATGAGTATGAATCATGTATTACAACCTATGGTATGGTGATTGGAAGCCATAAATTCCCAATTTAAATACATGACCATGGTAGGGATTTAAAGATGATTATTCGATGGAATTTTGTTGGTTGGGTGTGAATGGTTGATCACACATGTGATGTTAGGAGTATAAATTATTGAAGAAAAATAGTGGGATGAATTGTTGGTTACTAGTGATAATTAGATGAACCAATACTATGTTTATGAGCTGAAAAGATTTATACCTACAAGGTGTTTGATAATATGCCTAAATGGCATAAGTTATGGAATTTGTTACTAATATTGGTCCTATTGAATGTTGTATTGTAGATTGAAGTTGTTTAAGTGTATTGGAACATTGTAGTATCATTATGGGGGAAAATCCCAGGTACGTATGGCTAACTTTAACCTTTGTAAAGTCAACATGTTTGGAGTACAAGAAATTGGTACGTGTTATTTATGTGAACTATTTGTGAATTTTGGTTGTTTCACGGGTGTTAAGGCAAGATGGCCTATTTCATGAATTCTTGTGATTAATATGTCTTGAACGTTGTTGGTCAAGTTTTCCCAATATAATGGCGTAAGTAATTGGCAATAAACCAAATGTGATTGTGAAAGTGTTATGTGGTAAGAGTTGAGAAACAAATGAAGGAAGGAAATCATAAATGATGCAATTGGAACAATTGTGGTAATAACATATTTGGCTTGTTGTGGGTAATTATTGTGGTGACTTAAATTGCATATGAGTTGTTGAATATGACGGAAATAATATTGATAACTACAGAAATTCTTGTGAATTATTGTGGTTGCTCTTTGAGAATTATTGTTGTTGTTCTATGTGAATTGGTATTGTTGTTGTTGTGTTGTTTATGAATTGTGACTTGTACGGTGGGATCGGGTTGCGCGCAGCAACACGAAGTAATAAGGTGTAGGTTGTGGTGATAAGGGTGGCCGAGGTAATAACGGTGGAAAGGTGATCGAAATCACTATTGAAATGAAATTATGAAAAAGATTGTGAAATCATTGATGTGAAAATGTTAAAGGGGAAAAAGGAGAGATTGTAAACTTGTTTGGCTTGATTGTACCTTTCATGTGCATCTGATTGTTGATTCTATTACTGTTTGTTATCTATATAGTGATTGATCTTACTTGGGGTAAAGTTTGTTCATACATACCAGTACAATTCAAATGTACTGACGTCCCTTTTGCCGGGGGCGCTACATTCGTGTTATGATTGTAGGTGGTTCTATAGCTAGTTCTCCAGTCCACCAGCAGTAGCACTCCTTAACTCCCTGTCAGTTGTATTGGTGAGCCCCTTTCTTCTCGGGGCCCTACGTGGCTCAAGCCGCTTTTATTCCTGAGTCTTGTTTTGGTTTTTGTGTAAGGTATAGCCAGGGCCTTGTCGCCGACAAGTATTGGTTTAGTTCCTAGTATTCATAGAGGCTCATAGACACAATGTGGGTGGTGTATAAAAGTATTTTGGGTAGTAACTGTACAGTTCAGAATCGTGGTCCACGTTGGTAAATGTTGTACGTATTTTTGTAAGTACTTGGTATCAAATGTTGGAACTGATAAAAAGTAGAAATGAACTCTAGTTGTAAGTTTATGCTTAAGTCTTAAATTGCTATTTCAAAAGAATAATGTATATTGGAATCACGGGGTAACACGTGGGATAGGAAAGGCAATTCCAGGTCCGCTTGACTGGGGCCCTCTGGTTGAGCGCCGGTCGTGTCCCTCGGTTTTGGGGCGTGACAAAAGTCCAGTAGTTGCTACATCTTCAGCCCTCTCTCCAGCTCGTGGTACCCCAGCACCCACAGGGCATGGTGCAGCTTGGGGTGGTGCATAAAGTTTGGAAGGACCCAGCCGGTTCTATGTTATGAGTGGTTGCCAGATTGCAGAGGCTTCTCTAGATGTTGTTACAGGTATTCTTAATGTCCAATCTCATGATGTGTATGCAATTATTGACTTTGGTTTCACCATTTCCTATGTTACCCCTTTTGTTTCTATGGAATTGGGATAGAACCGAATCAGCTTCATGAGCCATTCTCAGTATCTACTTCAGCTGGTGAGTCTATTACGGCTGCTCGAGTTTATAGAGGCTGTGTTGTTATGGTGCGTGGAAGGGAAAGCATGACCGATCTTATTGAATTGGGGATGGCCGATTTTGATGTAATAATGTGAATATATTGACTTTATTCATGTTTTTCCAAACTTGATTATCGGACTAGAACTATGAGGCTTGAATTTCCTAATAAGTACGTTGTTGAATGCAAGGGAGATATTGTAGTTCCAAAAGGTCAGTTTATTTCTTACCATAAGGCCGCGAAGATGATCAAGATGGGGTGTATCTATCATTTAGTCTGTGTTACGGACATGGATGTCGAGGTGCCTAGCTTTGAGTCTGTACCAATTGTGAATGAATTTCTGGATGTCTTTCCAGATGAGCTCCTTGGGATCCCACCAAATAGGGAGATTGATTTTGGATCGATGTGATGCTAGGAACGCAACCTATATCAATTCCACCTTGCAAAATGGCACCGACAAAATTGAAAGAGCTAAAGGAACAATTGAAGGATTTACTAGAGAAGGGTTTCATCCGGACAAGTGTGAAACCATAGGACGCACAATGGGTCGCTACGGATATGTATTGACTATCGGCAGCTCAACAAAGTCACAATAAAAAAATAAATACCCTCTACCAAGGATAGATGACTTGTTTGATCAATTGCAAGGTGCTACATGTTTTTCAAAAATTGACTTGCGGTCCCGGTATCATCAATTGAAGATAATGGAGCAGGATATTCCAAAAAAGCTTTCAGGACTCGGTATGGGCACTTTAAATTTCTCATGATGTCTTTTGGACTAACAAATGCCCTGATAGCCTTCATGGATCTTATGAATCGAGTATTCAAGCCTTTTCTAGAGTGCTTTATGATAGTGTTTATTGATAATATTCTTGTGTATTCCCGATGTCGGGAGGACCATGTTGACCACATCAGGGTAGTTCTGCAGACTCTTCAACAGTACCAATTGTATGAGAAATTTTTGAAATGTGAATTTTGGCTTGAATCTCCGGGGAAGGGATTATGGTTGATCCTCAAAAGATTTTAGCAGTACGGAATTGGCTCTGACCTACCACTCCAATAGAGATTCATAGTTTCTTAGGTTTCACTGGGTACTACAGAACATTTGTGGAGGGATTCTCTACTCTTGCCTCTCCATTGACTAAATTTACACATAAATCAGTTAAGTTCCAGTGGTCCGATGCTTGTGAAAGGCACTTCCAGGAATTGAAATCAAGATTGACTTCGGCACTGGTATTAACCCTGCCAGAGGGTACAAATGGATTTTTAGTGTATTGTGATGCTTCAAGGATTGGGCTTGGGTGTGTGTTAATGAAACATGGAAAGGTTATAGCTTACGCTTCTAGGCAACTCAAAAACCATGAGAAGAACTATCTAACACATGACTTAGAGCTTGCGGTAGTGGTGTTTGCACTAAATATTTTGGCAACATTATTTGTATAGGGTCCATGTGGATGTATTTACGGACCACAAGAGCCTTCAATATATTTTCAAGCAAAATGAGTTGGATCTGAGATAAAAAGGATGGCAGAGTTACTCAAGGTATATGATATCGATATTCTCAATCACCCGGGAAAGGCCAATGTTGTGGCGGATGCTCTTGGCCAGAAATCTATGGGATGTTTTGCTCATATGGAGGCATATTAGAGGCCGTTGGCCTGTGAGGTTCACCAGTTGGCTAGTTTGGGAGTTCGCCTTGTGGACTCTAGAAAAGGGGTAGTGATTGTGCAGAATAGGGCTGAATCATTGCTTGTAGCAGAGGTCAAAGAAAAGAAATATTATGATTCGTTATTAGCACAACTAAAAGAGGGGATTCATAAATACAAGACCACAACTTTTTTCCTTTGGCATAGATGATGGTACCCTATGGTACCAAGGACGCCTATGTGTTCCAGATATTGACGGTCTTCGGGAAAGGATCATGGTAGAAGCTCACACTTCCAGGTATTCCGTACACCCAGGTTCTACGAAAATGTATCATGATCTCAAGGAAGTTTATTGGTGGAGAAACACGAAAAGGCATGTGGCGGACTTTGTGGCAAAATGTCTGAACTTTTAGCAAGTGAAGGCCAAACACCAAAGGCCTGGTGATCGGCTCAAAGCATCAAAATTCCAATGTGGAAATGGGAAATGATCAACATGGATTTTGTGGTAGAGTTACCGCGCACTCTGCGCAAGTTTGACTGAATTTGGGTAATCGTGGACCGACTCACGAAATTAGCTCATTTCTTGCCAGTCAAGTCTACTGACATAGTGAAACAGTATGCTCAGTTGTATATGTAAGAAATAGTCAGGTTGCATAGCACTCCAGGCTCAATAATTTTGGATCAAGGGGCTCAGTTAAGGGCCAACTTTTGGAAGAAATTTCAACAAGGTTTGGGTACACAGGTAAATCTTAGTACAACCTTTTATCCCTAGATCGACGGGCAAGCGAAACGGACTATTCAGATACTTGAGGATATGTTGCGTGCTTGTACTCTTGATTTCAAAGGTTTGGGATGACCATTTTCCACTCATAGAATTTTCTTATAACAACAATTTCCATGCTAATATCCAAGTGGCACCATTCGAGGCATTATATGGTAGGAGATGTAGGTCTCCTATTGGGTGGTTCGAGGTTGGGGAAGCTGAATTGATAGGGCCGGACCTTGCGCATCAGGCCATGGAGAAAATCAAAATTATTAAGGAAAGGCTAAAAACTACTCAGAGTCGCCAAAAGTATTATTCGGACATTCATTGCAGAGATTTAGAGTTCAAAGAAGATAACTGGTATTTTTGAAGGTTTCCCCCATAAAGGGTATAATGCGGTTTGGAAAGAAAGGAAAATTGAGTCCGAGGTTTGTCGGACCGTACAGAATCATTCAGAGGATTGGTCAGGTGGCTTACAAGCTGGAGCTGCAACCCGAGATGTCATTGGTACACCCAATCTTCCATGTGTCTATGTTGAAGAAGGTAGTGGGAGATCCGTCCACTATTGTGCCAGTTGAAACTATTGAGGTTAATGAAGAACTGTCATATGAGGAAATTCCAGTTGCCATTCTTGACAGGTGGGTCCGAAAGTTGAGGAACAAAGAAATTGCCTCCATGAAAATGTTATGGCAAAACTAGCAGGTTGAGGAAGCCACTTGGGAAGCCAAGGAAGAAATGAGGAAGAAGAACCCACATTTGTTTGTATAGCCATAAAATAGCTTTTATGAATTTGGTTTCTATGAACTCTGTATCCTTTGATTTGGTCCATGTAAAAATGTTCTGTTTTGGTTATATGTTGCCTATGCGGCCTTGGTTGGTGTTGTTACAAGTTATGTCATGTCTATAAATTGTGTATATGCTGTTAGGATATGTTTCTAGGGATCTTTGACTGGTGGATAGGCCTAGATACAAAGTTAACTCTGGTAAAAATTTTGGAAATTTAGGAAGTTAGCCAAATTTGGGGCTGCTGATATGTTTCATGATGTGAAAAAGCTGAAGTTGCATAAGGGTTCCTAATAAGTAAACCGTGATCCTCATTCGAGGACGAATGATCTTAAGTGGGGTAGAATTTAAGACCCCATGAAAATTTTGCTAAAAAACGGAGATCTCATACTGCCAAGTTAGGAATATGTGTTAGAGATCTCGCAAGCTCGCCGCGGTTCGAAACCTTCGAATTGATCTATGCATTAAAAAGTTAAGGAATAATATTTTTCAGAAAAGCGCATTTCTGCTGTCCATTATGCGGTCACAAAGTAGCTATTGGACCGCATAGTCAGCGTTGAGTGAGGCAGTTTGATGGTTAATTTTTAGGTCAACAATGTGGCCAATTATACGATCGTAAAATCAATATATGGGCCGCACAGTCATCGCATAATCTCCTTGGAATTTTGCGAGGGGAAGTTCTGCGATGCATTATGCGACCGCAATATAGGTATGTGGACAGTATTCTTGTCGCATACTCGGCCAGTTTGTTCAGGTTTTGGGGGCCGTTTTTCGGTCCCTTTTACGGGCCGCATGTCCATTATGCGATCGCATATTGTGTCAGGGCTCCAATTTTCTAACTTTTAAAACCAACCCCATATGCTATTTTACTACTAATAGAGTGAGAGAGGGAGTTCTAGAGGGAGAAACTAACACTCATCAAGTCATTACAATCCTTGCCCAAATCTTTGAAGACTTTCAAGTGAATTTTGCTAGGACTTCATCCTAAGAGGTAAGAACTTGTGCCCAAATCTATGATTTCAAAATTTCTATTATTATAAATGATTAACATGTTCGTTAATGGGTATAAGGATTTATTATCTTGCATGCATGAGTGATCATGGGTATGGGAAGATTGTGAGTTAAAAATATAGAAATTGGGGTGTAAGGTAATGAGAATCTCTCACAAAAGGGTCCAAAAATAACAATGCACACTTAGTTCTTGATAATATACTCAAATGAGCTAGAACTTAATCATGTCCCTAATTCTTGGTCCAATTTGTAATTCACATAAAATAGATCGAAGTTGCTAGCAAATTTCGAAATATATTGTAAGGATTTAAGGAAAGCTCCATTGAGGTATGTATGGCTAAAACCCCTCTTCTTAGAAATGAGCTTCCATGGTGTCTGTGCAAATGTTGTAGGTCCAAAATTTTATTGATGTAGTACTTGTTATATCAAATGAATCGGTGTTTTGAGAATGTATGTGGAATGTGCGTCTCCATGTGTTTAATATTCTATTCTTTGTAAAACTGAGGATGTGTGGAGAACACAAACTATGTGCTAAAATGCCTAAATTTCAAGTCGAGGATACATTGTGATTAATATGCCGAACTAGATGAATTCCTCTCTATGCTTATAACTTGAATTGCTATTGTATGTGCCTATGATCTTAAATGGCAAGGCAAATGTTGAAAATAGGAATAATGTGAAACGTGAGTTATGGAATATGGCCTAGTGCCAAGTATGATGTGGTAATTATGGCCCCAAGTGCTGATGAACTAATACATATGAAACCAAAAATTAAAGTGAGGTGATTAATGGAAAATGGTAATGTCTTGGTAAGACGGTCTAGCCGATCGGACCGTGATCGGACGCCATGCTACAAACATGGTGGCATTGTGTTGATAATTGAAACCGGAAAGTATGAATGAAGTAATAATTGCGGTATATGTCTCAAACGTGGCAGCTTAGCCGATCGGGCCGTGATCGAACTCTACTTAAGAAAGCTGTGGTATTGTCAATGATGATGCA
Organism: Nicotiana glauca; assembly: GCA_026770625.1. NCBI lineage: Eukaryota > Viridiplantae > Streptophyta > Magnoliopsida > Solanales > Solanaceae > Nicotiana > Nicotiana glauca. Next base: position 75,045 of record MU690988.1, read on the forward strand.
CCAATATGGAGTTCCCCAACCTAAAGTTACAGAAATTATATGAAGGCTATGTGGACCTTTTATTTGCAAACGTGATGATTTTTTGAAGCTTTGTAGTCCTTATGATTTCTTTACTCTTGCATGGTTGTTCTTTCTAACAAGATGGTGTTTAGTTGTACATACTAGTACTATTACATGGTACTAACGTACCTTTTCCCGGGGGCGCTACATTTTGAATGAATGTAGGTGGTTCCATAGCGGACAGTGCCGATCACAGCTAGCGGAGTATCATCCTCTCAAAAGTCTTGGTGAGCCCCTTTCCTTCAGGGGTTGTGTTGTAAAATTTTTGTTATAAAATTTCCAGTTTTGAGGTATAGTCAGGGCCTTGTTGCCATTGTTATCATAACTGTCTTTTGTATCCTTAGAGGCTCCGTAGACATTTGTGTGGGTTATGTTCGGGTATTGGATGGGTCACTAGAGTATGTTATAATTCCAACTCTTGTTTCCTCTAAAGTGTAACCATATAATTTTATGGGAATATAGCCACAGGTTTAAGGTTTGTGACATAAAATGAACTAACAATGTTGAATGTATGTCATCCCCTATTGTCTAAACAAATGAAAGCATGGATCCCTTAATCATATTGAGTTGGGTAGAAAGTGTTAAAAAGGCTTGCTTAGTCGGGTTCACTCGATTGAGCACCGGTCACGCCTCCCAAGGTTGGGGCATGACATTTTTGTTCACTGCTTCAACAGCACCATTAGCTTTGGGCCGATAAGGGGTAGAATTCTGGTGCGTGATCTGAAATTGTTCGCATACTTCCCTCATCAAATGACTATTCAAATTTTATGCATTGTCCGTAATGATAGTTTTAGGAATACCAAAATGATAGATAATGTTGGAATGCACGAAGTCCACTACTCCTTTCTTGGTGATGGCTTTGAGAGTGACTGCTTCAACCCACTTTGTGAAATGGTCAATGGCAACTAAGATGAATTTGTGCCTATTTGAAGCTTTCAGCTCGATTGGTCCAATGACATCCATACCCCAAGCAACGAACGGCCACAATGCTGACATAGGATGCAGTTCTGAAGGCAGTGCATGAATCAAGTCACTGTGTACCTGACACTGATGACACTTTCGAACAAAGCTAAAATAGTCCTTTTCCATGATCATCCAGTAATAACCTGCTCAAAGGATTTTCTTCGCCAGGATGTATCATTTCATATGGCATCCACACACTCATGCGTTCACTTCATTCATGATTCTTCCAGCTTCTTGGGCATCCACGCACCTTAAAGGTTCAGATCTGGAGTTCATTTATACAAGACTTCTCCGCTCATAAAGAAACTACTAGTGAGCCTTCTATTGGTTCTCTTTTGGTCTCCGCTGGCCTGTTCTAGATATTCCTTTTTTTTTAAGAATCTTTTGATATCATGATACCATGGATGAACATCCGGCTCTACTTCAACTGCGCCATAATAACCATATTTTTTCTCGAATTTGGATTTCCAATGGGTCAATGTTGACATTGTATGGATATGGCAGCATCGAGGCCAAAGTAGCTAGTGCATCGGCTAACTAATTGTGAAACCGAGGAATGTACCTAATGTGAGCAAGTGATTTTTCCCTATATAAATTATTCCCACAAATTCAAAACAAAATAATTATTTCCGTTGTTTGCAATTTCATGGATTTTTGCGGTATTTTTTTGTTAGCTGTTTGCATGTGTCTGTGCATGTTTATTTCATTTAATTAGTTGAAAAAAATACAAAAATATATTGCATTTGCATTTAGGATTTAGTTCTACATTTTAGGATTACTTAGTAAATTAGTTGTTTTATAAAAAAAGGGGAAAATTACAAAAATAATTCATTTTGCACATTTTAATTTCGATTTTTGATTTTGGTAGTTTTCCTTTAAATTGTGTTTTTAATTATTTGTAATAATTATTATCTAGAAATAATTAGTATTTTTGATAGGCTAATTTGATTTTAGGATTTAATTTTTAATTTTGAAAAAGAAAAATTAGTCAAAAACAAAAAAAGAGAAGAAGAAATGAAACGGAAAAGGAAACAAAAGAGGAATCAGATTTTGGGCCTTCTTTAATCCCAAGTCCTTAGGCCCAATTGTTAAATACCCTGTAACCATTTAAAATCCAGCCCAAATTCGTTTCCCACCCGTCCGAATACCCTCAAAACCGGCCCAGATCCACATTCAAACCCGGTCCAGCAACCCCCCATCTAAACGACCCCGTTTTGTGCATGCTTGATCTCAACCGTTGGATCATTAAGATCCAACGGACCAAAACTGGGGATGTCATTAATATACATATTTCCAAATGCCCCCTACCCCCCCATCACCGTTTCTCACATACCCTCAGAGACCCCAACCTAACGCCGCCTCAAACCAGCGTCCGTCTCCCACCGGAAATCACCCACGGCGGCGGCCGGCGGCTAAATGCCACGAAAGTTACACCCTTGAATCTCCTCCACCTCCCTATCCCAAATCCCCAATCCATTCAGAGAACCCTAGAGCCACCTGAAAATACTCCCCGTCTCCGGTGGCGGCGCCACCTCCAAACGCTACCAAATTAACACCCTAGGACCCCTTCCCTTCCCTCATTTCGAATCCTAACTCCACTTCCCTCGAATCACTATAGAGCCTCTCGAATCTTATATCGAAGGGATGAACCCTAATTCCCAAAAACTCCTGATTCGATTCTACTTTCAAGATTTAGGCTTATTTTGATATTATTCGATTAATATCATTGTCGGCCAGAAAATCCGAGAAGCTGAAGATTGAGACTCCATTCCTCCATTGCTAGAATCTCAGTAGGTATTTTCTTTCCTTCTTTTCGGTTTAAGCTAGTTTTCTTTCCCTTCTTCCATTTCACTGTTTCTTCCTTTCTTCTTTATTCTTTTTCTATTTTATATTTTAGTCATGCATGGATAATTATAAAATTATTTTGGTCTGTTTGGTTAAATTCTAGCTAGTAAGTCTTTTAGCCTAATTAGTTAATTGTTGAAATGTTCTTCGGGCTAACAATCCGTTTGAGCCCAAATATTTTCTTTTGCAATTATTGTCTCTGCTTTTAGTTCCTTTGTTTGGGTTTTTGAATTAGAATTGGGCCCAAAGGGAGGGGTCAGCTGATACTTAGAATTGAAACACTGGGTCTACTCGACCCATTCTGGCTTCTGAGAGGTAAATTTCAGGGGTTGCAGGGGTAGTTTGGGTAGTCTTCTTAGGGGAATCTTAGTGTAACTGAAATGGAAGCTTCCTAGAACCTGGGTTAGGGACTGAAGGGGAAAATCTGATATTTGCCAAGGGATTTCTAAGCAAAAAAAACAAAAATAAAAAAGGGGCAGAATGCAAAAACTAGTTCCTAGGGGCTGCCCTACTTCCTTGCCTATAAAGGCATCTCTTCCTTGTCATTCAAGACAGACTTAGAGATAGAAAATTCTGAAAAAATCAAAACGGATGGAAATTTAACAAAGTTTATTGTTCCATTGGTTTTTAATCTCTTCCTTGAGGTTTTTCTGTTTTTTTCCTGAAGTTATCTGTGATTCACTTGGGGTTAAAAATGGCTTAATTTGGCTTTTTAAAAATTGATCTTGAGTGGAATTTATTGTTGGAGTATTGTTTCAATTCGAGTATGGGGTTTATAAATCGGATTCGAGCTTATTTGGAAGTTTGGTTTAAAGCTACTTGGTTTTGGTTTACTGTTCTATCGAAATTAAGGCTGATTGCTGCTATCTTTCTGCTGCTGCTCGACCGCTGATCCCTTTACTTTGTTTCTTCTCATATTCCAGGTACCTTTTTAGCCTATGAGTAAAGAATGACTGCTGAACATGTAATTCAAGTGAAGTTCTAATTATATGAAAGTTGTGTTTGAATTTGATTTCCCCTATTTCTTTTATTGTTTCCATATTCCGTAGTTGGACTTCGAACTATAAATGTAAGTTAGTTTTTTTTTTCTTTTTTTTTTCTGAATTCGTGTGTGAAGAGTAGTCTGCAGTAGTAAGTTTGCATTTGTATTGATGTATGAAATATGGACTCTATTTACTTAGTTTTCTTTTAATGAATCTAAGTGAATGCTGGGTAAAGGATTCATTAAGGATTTTTGACAAGATTTAGTTTAATGCCTTGGGTTGTGGACCCTTGTTTAGTTTATACTAAAGACCAATGTTGCCTTAGCTTTGATAGCCATTTGAATTCACTAAATTGCTAAATATTTTCTTGTATCGATTTACTCAGATTCTGCCTTGTAAACATGTCCATTTGTGAAGCCAAGGTTCAGATTCATGTTTAAAATTAGTTAAAAGTTGAATCAAGTACGCTTGCCTAAATGCTTAATGATTGAGTTGTGTTACTCATGTCGGGATGGCATAATTAAAATTAGAAGGCTAAGTAGGTAGTTGGTGTTTGATCTCTTAAAATCATAAATGTAAATTTGCTAAATCAATTTCCTATTCCCTGTTGGTATCAGTTAATTGGCATTCAGAATTGGTATCATAATTCTGGGCCTAGTTTCTATGTTGAATATGTTTGGGCTTCGTAAGGATTCGATCTTGAGCTCCAGTTTTACAATTGCATCATGAATTGGGCCTTCTGTTGGGATTTATTTTGAGTGTTCGAAAATAAGTGGTTTGGCAGAATTGTGCCATCACAATAGTTTATTGGGCTTATTGGGCCCCAGCTTGAAAGGAGACTGGATTTTTTTTGGCAAATTATACTACTAGGCGTGCCTAGTAGTTTTTTATTAATAATAAAACAACAAAACCACAAAGGAAGAGTACATGTGAGGTGGGCATGGACCTTACCTTACTAATCCTATTGAGGCAAAGAAAAAAGCCTCATCTTCTAGCAAGCATGTAAAAAATAAGAACTTGAAAGTACAAAGTACTCTATGATTGACAACGAGTTTATAACACACTCTATGACACTATTACAAGTGATGATGCTTTGAAAACGGTAAACTAAATACTGTAGAAATTAGAGTGTTGCCCCTCATTTATCAAACTTTATGAGTTCTTCAATTTGAACTTCCTTAAAATCCTTTTTAACGGTCTTCAAATAATCTTCAAAATTCTTCATTTCTTCTCGGATCTATTAGACCTTGTAGAAGTGGAGGTGGCAACCCCTTTTTGCTTTGCAGCTCTCATTGGAAGTTGCCTGAGTGTTATTTCTTGAGTCACCTTCTTTTTTCCACTATGCTTAGGAGAGAAATCTACAATTGCAGCCGCCTCTTCCGGACAAGAATCTTCTTTTGCTTCGTCGGAGATGGCAACACGTAATTTGGCCTTAAGTTTTTGATTAGCTTCCTCTTGTATAACAAACCAAAATGGTTCATGCCTCTTCAATCTCATTGCACTACATGGTTCATGTCTCTTTTCCGCTGAAAATTTTAGCTTTTGTGTCGTCGTTTTTTAGCCAGATGAAAATGAACTTTTGTGTGGTTTTGGACTGCCCAAAGCATCCAATAATGCACGGTCATGGTCTGAGATCAAACCCGTGTTTGAAATGTCACCTGACTATTTAAACCTCTCCAAGTCTACTGCTGCATTTTTCAGAAGTTGTTGCTGCTCAGACGTAAGGGTTGCTGGACTAACTTGCCTTGTATATGATGATATTCTTTCCTTGTGTTGCTGTCCCTCTTTTGGCATCTGAATGACTGACTGTGGACTATTTTCAATTAGCTGTAGCTGTCCCATATTTGGTGCTGCTTCATGTCGATCACAAAGAGTAGTATGAGTGTTCACAATTTGCTGCTTCTGCCTTCCAGATTTCTTGTTTGCTGCCTTTGCCTTCGAGCTAGTAACCATTGTGCTCTCTTCAATCTGTAGACTGCTTGTAGTCTGCTTCTGCTGTCCAGCCATGAAGCTAGTCGGAAAATGTTGTTGTCCATATCTCATTCCCCAAAGATCACTCAAATCAATTTGTGCAGTAGTATGCACTGTAGCATCAGCTCCATAGGCATGAGTTTTAACAATTTGTTGCGCCTGTTTTTCACCTTGTTGTGTATTCTGATCCTTGTTGTGCAACTTAATATCAGTGTCTATTATTTGCTCTTGAATAGCGGGATTATTGGACGATTTACACTTTGTTCTTCTTCTCCATGTTCATCTTCTTCCCCTTCATCTATATCAAATCCATCATTAGTTTCATTAAATTCACCTTCTTCCTCTGAATAATGTTCAGTTTGATCAATCTACACTTTTCTTTCACCCAACTATATTTTCTCGACTAGACTACTAGGCTCGTGAGTGTTCAGAGATTGTGATGGAATATCTTGGCAAGATTGATTGTTTCCACAAAAGGCTTTGTTAACCCATTGAGCTGTGGATTCCCTTATATCATTACCTTATTTCCCATTTTCTGTAGAAGCAGTACATTTACCTTCCCCTGCCTTTTCCCTATTTGATTAAGAATAAAAGCTTTTGCTGCTGGATTGAGATTTCCAGTAGAGTTTATAGGACTAAAATTATTATCCAATGCCAACTTAGCAATGTTTTTTTGGGCTTTGCATTCACCCAGCAGCATCAGTTTATTTCCTTCGTTAACATCACATTGTTCCATTTCTAGAATTGCAAATCTATTCAATGTTTGAAACTGAGTGGCATGATCGTCTTCGACCTCCACTAGTGCCAATTTATTTATAGACTGGTTCTTTTCTTCTACTGCATTCAACGTTGTTAACTCCTATCCAGTCAAGCCTTGAGCAACATGTTGATTATTTACAGATTCCACACAGTTATCCTTCACTTGTTTCCATTGTTCTCCCATATTTCCAGTAGCTTTTTGTCCATTTGAGATTAAAAGATTTCCTTTAGCTGGAGTTATACTTTGTTCAGCAGTACCTTTAGCAGCCCTTCCCAGTTGTTTAGCCAAAATGGCATTCAAGATCTCCCTCGCATCTCCTTTGTATTTTTCAATATCAGTACCTTGAGCTTCTCCATCTGATTATGATTTATTCTTATTATCTGAAACATCATCCTTTATCACACTGGCTTGCTTTTCGACTTGCTCGGGATGCAATCGCCAACATTCTATTTCATTGTGGCCTCGAAGCTTACACTCCTTGCAATACTTTGGTAACATGTCATACTGAACTTTTACCCATTCTGTCCTTGCACCTCCAGTACTTTCATCGTCAATGTCCATTCGTATCTTCTTAGGTCGGTCAACCAATAAATCAATAAGAACTTTTACTCTCGCGCAACTCGACCTAGTTTTGTTCATTGTTGCCGCATCTAGACACTATGGCCTCCCCACTGCTGTGGCTAGTAAAAATAGAGTTTCCTTCACATAAAAAGTAGGCAACAGTCCAAGGTAGGAGATCCAAGCCATCGCTATCAGAGTTTCTTCGCCCACCATAAATTTTGCATCGTAGATAAGAGTACGCATATGGTATTCATATCCGTCTTTGGCTTTGATGTAATATGTACTCCTCGATGTCAAATCTAGGAAGTCTTGCCACAAAGTTAATCTAATTAACACATTCCTTTCTCTAAGAAATCTGATATTGCACTCACCTTTGATACCACATTGGATCAGAATAATTCTACAAGTTCCTGAATCTCCGGGGATCCACAAGATAATTTTCCAACCACTGCGTATTGAAGTCTCTTGATGACATTCATCCTTTGAACTTCTGCTTCTGTGAATTTCAAAATTGGTTGGCCATTCAATACAGTAGCTTGTCGAAACTGAATGGGTTGCATCGATGCTGCATCATTTGCCATAGTTGGTATGTTTAAAGTGCTGGGTTTCATGATTTTTGAGTAGTCTAGAGGTTGTGGATTGATGTTTGTTATCGTTTGTGGTTGGGAGTTGCTGGATGAAGGCTGACCAGCCGGTAAAGGTGGCTGGTAGCCGGCCATTGCGGCCATGGCAACTCAGTTTGCAAGGTTTTCTCGCTACGAACAGTGGTTCGTAGTCACTGTTTGACACTGTTGACATTACTATGCAGCACTGTTTAGCACTGTTCACGTCACTTTTTGGCACTGTAGCTGGCGGCTCCTTGAGCGTGAGGGAACCCTTTTGGAGATGGAATTTGGGTTCTAAGCTTAACATTTTTTTTAAATTCGATGCTTGCTAAGTAGTTAGTCGGTCCGAGATTTTATTTAAATGAGTAGAAGTTCCACAATATTCCTTTAGTTAATTAATTGGTTTTTTTTTATTTGAGGTGTACCATATTAGATACAATAAATAGTTTATGGCCCTCCAAATGTAGTTGGAATTCCTTTTTTTAAATTAGAATTGAGGTGCGCCATGCCAAACAAAATGAAGATTGCATGATACTCGTTTAATTAATCTTGTTTATCCTTAGAAATCGAGGCATACCATTTAGCGAATTTTCATGGTCCTCACAAAATTGCAAACGCGTAGTTGCTTTAGGCGCGTTATTTTAATAATTTACCTTCCTAAATTCGGGTGCACATTTATGTGACCCAAATCCAAATCTCAACAATGTTATATAAAATGTGTTGCGGACTGCGGGTGCATTTATGTGAGGTGGTTCAAGACATATTTTAAATGACATTGCAATTTTCTTTAAAAATGGATAAAAGCGGTTATAGGTTTAATATTGCACCATAGGATAAAAATTATACTAAAATCAGATAATATGCCATTTATAACAGTTGAGCGACCGCGCTAGAACCACGGAATCCGGGAATGCCTAACACCTTCTCTCGGGTTAACAGAATTCCTTACCCGAATTTCTAGTTTGCGGATTGTAATACAGAGTCAATCTTTCCTAGATTCGGGATTTGAATCAGTGACTTGGGACACCATAAATTATCCCAAGTGGTGACTCTGAATATTTTAATACAAAGTCAATCTTTCCTCGATTCATATTTTGGAATATATACTTAAAAGGATCCAATATGGTGATGAGATAGGTGGTATAGGCGAACAAGTAAATCATACGCTTCTGAGCAACCCAGGTTAAAGCGCAACAAGTTCTTTTCAACAAAGTGTACTTGGCTTCATAACTAGTGAACTTCTTGCTCAAGTAGTGTATGGCTTGTTCTTTCTTCCCGGTCACGTCATGTTGCCTGAGAACACATCCAAAGGAATTCTCCAAAACTGTCAAATACAAGAATAAAGGCCTTCCAGATTCAGGTGGGACCAACACTAACTGATTTGACAGATATTCTTTGGTTTTATTGAAAGCTTTTTGACACTCATCTGTCCATCTAGTCACCGCATCTTTCTTCAGCAGCTTAAATATGGGCTCACACGTGGAAGTCAACTGAGCGATGAATCTGCTGATGTAATTTAATCTTTCCAACAAACTAATAACTTCTTTCTTGGTTCTCGAAGGTGGTAAATCTTGAATAGATTTTATCTTTGTTGGGTCTAACTCGATGCCTCTCTGACTGACTATAAACCCTAAAAGTTTCCCAGATGGAACTCCAAATATACATTTAGCTGGATTTAACTTCAAATCATACATACGTAGATGCTCAAAGAACTTTCTCAGATGTTGCACATGATCGTCCTGTGTTCTTGATTTAATGATCACATCATCCACATAAACCTCAATTTCCTGGTGCGTCATGTCGTGAAAGATGGCAGTCATAGCTCTCATGTAAGTTGCCCCAGTGTTCTTCTAACCAAAAGGCATGACCCTGTAACAATAAGTACCCCAAGGTGTGGTGAAAGCTATCTTTTATGCATCTTCTTCATCCATCAATACCTGATGATATCCAACATAACAATCCCCAAAAGATTGTATCTCATGTTTGGCACAGTTTTCAACAAGGATGTGGATGTTTGGTAATGCGAAGTTGTCCTTAGGGCTTGCTTTGTTCACATCCTGATAGTCAACACACACTCGAGTTTTCCAATCTTTCTTTGGCACCGAGACCACATAATCCAATCTTGTGGTGTATCGGACAACTCAAATCACACCTACTTTTAACTTTTTGGTGACTTCTTCTTTAATCTTGTCACTTATGGTGGTTTTAAACTTTCTCTATTTTTGTTGGACCGGGGGATAATCGAGGTAAGTTGGCAATTTGTGCACCACTAAATCAACACTCAGTCCTGGCATATCATTATAGGACCAGGCAAATACGTCTTTGAATGCAAACAAAAGTTGGATTAATGCATCCCTAGTTCTTTCATCAGTGTGAATGCTTATCATCGTTTCTTGGACCTCTTCCAAACTAGCCAAATAAACGGGCTTATGTTCATTTAAGTTTTGCTTAGGCTTATTCTCAAATTGTTCCAGTTCTCAGTTTATTTCCCTAAAGGCCTCATTTTCATCGCATTCTAGTTCTTGGTTCATTATTTCACATTTAGACAGCGTGTTAGGATCTGGGCATGAAGTCCGCAAGCATGTCATGTTATTTAAGTCCACATTATTAGAATTGAAATAAGAAATAAGAAAAAATAACAAAAATTGTAAAGAATAAAGAAAGAGATTCATAGACGATGAAATATTGATTTCATTTCATTGAATTTAAATATGGAAGGGTTTACATTGGAATTTTAAAGACAATAAACTAAAGACATTCGAGTTACACCCTGAAATAACTCGAAATGCTAAAAAGATGGCAAGACTGAACTATCGAAATTCCTGCCTGACTGAGAATGGAGTAGCCTTCCAATTTTGAAGCTTGGTATTGTACCCCATATATTGCACCTCAGCAGTGCTCGAGCCTTCATCCAGCTGGACCATGTGATCCTCATATAACATTTGCCTCATTGCTCCATATATGTCCTAAATTTCTTCGGCCGTGAAGGCCTCATATTCTTTCTCTACGTATCTTGGCTTGACGAATGTTTTGGAGAGATGTGGGACTGGATGAGGCAAGACCCACCCATTGTTCTTTCGTTCATTAGCCCATGTCACATCAGCTTCTGTTGTTTGGATACCTATACTATAGAATTTCTCACTAGTAGTTAAAGTGATGGGTTCCGTTATTCCTTACAATGTTACCCCGAGCCCTTTCCCGGGCTTGTACCCGTGCTTGATCATTTCAGTGGAGACAATGATTGATGTGTTTGACAAAAAGGGTTGAGGACACGAGGTTCCTTTCTCACTCTGATTTGCGACCACAATCTCAAAATCTTGGTAGACTATGTGCTCGCTACCTTCCTTAGCCTCCAGACATGGGACTGAAAGTTCCTTGTAGATTGATTGCTCGTCCCCTCCATGGACCACGATTTCTTGGTCCTCGTGTTCAAACTTAACCATTTGGTGGAGAGTAGAAGGTACGGCTCTTGCACCATGGATCCAAGGCCTTCCAAGGAGAAAATTGTAGGAGGTGTCCATGTCCAAAACCTAAAATGTTACTTTTAAATCCACAAGACCGATGGTTAGGATCAAATAAATATCCCCTATTATATCTCTCATGACACCATCAAAAGCGTGTACGCAAACATTGTCGGGTCTAATTTTTTCAGTCCCAATTTCCATCCTCTTCAAGGTTAAGGGAGGGCAGATATTAACCCTTGATCCGCCATCCAACATAACTTTTTTACCGTAGTATCCTTTACACTTACCGGTCAAATGAAGAGCTTTGTTGTGGGCAGCCCTTTCTGGAGGCAAGTCATTTCGGCTGAACGAGATCTGGTTGACTTTAAAAAATCGTTCCGCCATTCTTTCCAGTTGCTCAACAGTGGTTTCGATCGGAACATATTCCTTATTAAGGTCTTTATCAACACTTTTTGATGCTCATTCGAACTTATCAGTATTGACAAAAGTGAGACTTGAGAGGGAGAGTTCCGGAGTTGGTCAATTACATCGTAGTATGAGGTTTTCATCTTTCGGAAGACATCCTCTGCCTCTTCAGCACTAACTGGATTTTTAAGCGGAAAATGCTTCTGTTTGGTTTTGTTCAATTCCTCCAAGTTGAGTTACTTCCCAGACGGGTTATTTTTATTCACTTCCCCCATGATTTCTTTTCCTTTGTACATCACTACTACTTTGTTGTAGTTCCAAGGAACGGTAGTGGGGTTCTTCATGGGATTTTGTTGTGCGCGATTGATAACCACTGGCTCATTCAGCCTGGTAAAATTATTAGCCTCCGCACCACATAAGTCCCCTTTGGTATGTACATCTTAGGTCCCTTCAGTGTAACCTTGTTTAGCTCGAACCTTTTGGGGGGACTCAAAATGAACTATTCTTTTTTGGGGCCTTGGGAACATAAAAAACGACATCTTTAGGAGGTACTGCCCCTATTTTGGCTTCCACAACCTTTTTTATGTTTTGAGGAGTGGAGTTGCTCTTCTTCTCCCCCATAACTTGCTTTGCTGCAGCCTTGGGCTTCTTTTCAACATCGGCGATAGTAATGATAGATTTCAAAGTGGGGTCGAACTTTCTACCTTCACAAAATCATCCCAATAACTAGCCCGTTGTTGTGAGCTGGCAATGGGTTATTGGTTACATTCGGGGCCTCCTCATCCCTCAATACTACCCACTTTTGCTGTATTAGATTTTTGACCGCCCTTTTGAGAGTCGAACAATCCTCAGTACCGTGCCCTTCCCCCCTAAATGATAAGTGTCACACCTCCTTTTTTTACACACCCCGTGAGGGAAGTATATAAGAGAGTTTTTCCAATTAAAGTGACATTATTCGAAATGAGATTATTATTTATTCAGAGTCGCCACTTGGAATAAATTAAGGTGTCCCAAGTCACCGATTTATTTTAAATCCCAGATCGAGGAAGTTTTATTTTTTAAAGAGTTTGCGAACCAGAAATTCTAGATAAGGAATTTTGTTAACCCGAGGGAAGGTGTTAGGCACCCCCGGATTCCGTGGATCTAGCACGGTCGCTTAGTGATTATTACTTGGCTTAAATTA
>MU690989.1:0-16152 GCA_026770625.1 Nicotiana glauca
ATTTCTACACCGGACCTCCAAATTCGATTCCGATCACACTCCTAAGTCACAAATCATCTCCCAAAGCTAACCGAACCATCGTAATTCACATCCAAGCCCCCTAACCACATAGTCAACTTTCGGTTGACTTTTCTATAACAAGCTTCCTTCTAAGAGGCGATGTGCCTTATTTTCAACCAAAACCAATTCAATTACACCTGATCGACTCTAATACTAATATTGAGACATGAAGCAACACAATAAGGGGGAAACGGGGTGGTAAATCACGTGACGACGGGCCGGGTCGTCACAACTTAAGAAAGGTTTTCATAGTCTTGCAGGAGAACGAGCTATATATCAAGAGGGAGAAATATGAGTTTGCACAATCAAAGGTGCACTTCTTGGGCCATGTCATTAGCAATGGCGAGCTACGCATGGATGAGGCTAAGGTACGTGCTATCCAGGAGTGGGAGGCACCTACAAAGGCAACTAAGTTGAGATCCTTTCTTGGCCTTGTTAACTACTTCGTCGGTTCATTAGTGGCTACTCATCCAAGGTTGCACCATTGACTGAGTTGCTAAAGAAGAACAAGCCACGGGTTTGGATGGAGCATTGTCAAAAGGCATTTGAAGGCCTCAAGGTAGCTGTAATAGAGGAGCCAGTCTTGGCGTTGCCTGACTTTGCCAAGACATTTGAGGTGCACACAGATGCCTCAGACTTCGCCATTGGGGGTGTCCTGATGCAGGATAAGCAACTCATAACGTTTGAGAGCCGCAAGTTAAATGAGATGGAGCAGCATTACACTGTGCAAGAGAAGGAAATGACTTTCATTGTGCATTGTCTTCGTACATGGCGACATTATCTGCTCGGGTCGAGGTTCATGGTCAAGACTGACAATATGGCTACTAGCTACTTTCAGACGCAGAAGAAGCTCAAACCAAAATAGGCTAGGTGGCAGAATTTCTTAGCTGAGTTTGATTATGTGTTGGACTATAAGTCGGGCAAAGGTAACGTTATAGCCGATGCCTTAAGCCGGAAAGTCGAGCTTGCTGCAATCACTTCAACAAGATGGGACATTCGTGAGGCTATAAAAGAAGGCATGTAGCATGATCCAGTAGCCAAACAGCTTATTGAATTAGCCAACCAAGGCAAGACAAGACGGTAGACATATGAAAATTTATTGGGCTTAATCCATATAAAATTTGGATTAAATTCAATTGGGTTAAATAATTAATTTGGGCTTTACAAGTTAAATTAGTCCATTTTATTATTTTCAGGCCCATAGTCCATTTTATCTTAAGGCCCAGACTTATGCGATGTGACATGGCATATCCATTCAAACTCCAGGCCAATAAGGTGAAGCCACGCATCAAATTATGTGCAATCCAAGTCAAAAAGTAAAAACCAACCACAAATCGCCAAGTGGCTAAAATAACATGGGCCAATCAGAATCAAGCAAGAGAGTCTTATGTAGCTTGACTGTCCATCCTCTACAACTATAAATAGAGGGGTTACATAACTCTCAGGGGACATTCAGAGTTGGAGAAGAACACTCCGCAATTGGTGAGGGCATCCACAAACATAGAGATCAATCATCAAGTGCTTAGTTCTTCAACAAAGAAGTGATCAACGGAGTTCTTCCCAGAGATCAACCCGTAACAACAAAGTGCTGCTCGACGTTCTTAGCGATTAAATACATCATAAGGAGGTCTGCATCATCCTACATTCGAGAAATACGCTTCTCAAGCCCTCAAATCATGGAGAATTTTAGAGAGGAGAATCAAGGGATACATAGATTTGTACTCACAAATATTTATCAATAAAATTACTTTTTCTTCATATTATTATTTTTGTTGCAGTTTATTTTTCGTCTTACGAAAATTTGTTGCGAACCATATAAGGCACGCCTAGTGGGACCAATTCTGCTCTTTATCTCTTCTTCTTGCAAGTTGAAATCTACAAACTTCATATCTACTGCTGCAATAGCCTTCCGCAAGTGTGATGTGTCATGCAAAGGTGCTACTGCTGCTGCGTCTGCTGAACTCAGTCATGTTGGCCCAATCACTCGCAGCAAGTTCAAGGCTAGTGGCTTGGATGGAACCGAATACTTTGTCTCCTTATAGGTGGCAAAGAAGAGCAGATCTCACACGACGTCTGCAACCTCAATCTTTGGGGGCAATACCCCATTCTTGTTGTTTGACAAATTTTCTCAAACAGCCTCCAACCTTGGAGAATTTGAGGATTTGGTGGATTCTCCAATTTCAACGAAAGTCAATGCCTTAATGACTAACGCAACTAATGTGGATGAGAAGTTTTCCATGATGGAACAGACTATTGAAGTCTTGAAGAAATCTGTTGAAGACAAAGACCTTCAAATCGCTCAACTCATGAACAAATTGGAGGCCTAGGCACCAGGAGAGTCAAGCCACGTCCCTCCTTTCTCACCTGTCTTCGCCTCTCCAAAGACGGCTATTGAGGAATCACTTGCAAGTTCAACATTCAAAAGGAAAAGCTATCCACTTCAGTTGCGGCGTTATCTGTCCAACAATTGCAAGACATGATAACAAACACCATCAGAGCTCAATATGGCGGACCATCGCAAAGTTCGTTGTACTAACCTAAGCCTTATACTAAGAGAATTGATTGTCTAACCATGCCAAACAATTACCAACCACCAAAACTGCATCAATTTGATGGCAAAGGGAACCCAAGGCAATATATTGCCCACTTTGTCGAGACTTGTAGCAACGCTTGGTGACCTTTTGGTAAAATAATTTGTTCGTTCTCTGAAAGGGAACACATTTGACTAGTACATTAACTTGGAGCCCGAGTCTATTGATAGCTGGGAGCAACTTGAGAAGGAATTCCTCAATCATTTTTACATTACCCGGAGAACTGCAAGCATGATAGAGTTGACAAGCACCAAGCAAAGGAAGGACGAGCCCGTAGTGGATTACATTAATCATTGGAGGGCCTTAAGTTTGTACTGCAAGGATCGCCTTTCAGAAATATCTTCTGTGGAGATGTGCATTCAAGGAATGCACTAGGGCCTTTTGTACATCCTACAAGGGATCAAACCGCGAACTTTTGAAGAACTTGCAACGCCAGCGCACGACATGGAGTTAAGCATCGCAAGTCATGGAAAGGCATCTCCATTTGCTGATCAGAAGGAGTTTAAGAAAAATACTGCAACAAAGCACCAAACCAAAGAATCTATGGCAGTGAAAGCAACTTCCGTAAAAGTCACAACCAAGCAAAAGGTGAAGGAGGATAATATCCCAAGTCAATATCCCAAAGAGGAGAAACGTCGTCCCCCCTTGAAGGAATTAGAGGTGAAGGTTTATCCATTTCTAGATTCAGATGTACCCACAATCTTTGATGAATTACTTGCCAAGAAGGTCATTGATCTCCCTTAATCAAAAAGGCCAGAGGAAATTGGTAAAGTTGGCGATCTGAAATACTGCAAGTTCCGCCGTGCCATTAGCCACCCTATAGAGAAATGCTTCATCTTGAAGGAGAAAATTATGGCTCTTGTAAGTGAAGGAAAAATCATCATAGACATGGACAAAATAGCAGAAGAAAATCATGCAAGTATCGCGCTAAAGGAAAAGAAGTGTTCAAAGTTGCATAACATGTCTAGCACTACCTTCTTACAATTTGGAAGTTTCGAGCCCGTTGAATTTGATCTTGCAAGGAAAACTCTTAAAGGTTCACTAGAGCTAGACAATCACTCCAAAGACAAAGACGATGAGGGTTGGATTCTAGTCACTCACAAGAAACGAAAACATCAAGCAGTTTGGAGGCTACGAATTCCTAATTCAAGAGCGATGATGAGCAATGCAGATAGGCTACAATCACCAAGAAATATCAAATCTTCTATTGGAAAGAATATTAACAGTGTCTTATCCCCGAAGTTCCGAAAGCCCATCACATTACATGAATTCTTTCCGAGAAAATTCCTTCATGGAGGTCGCGTTAGTGCAACTCATGTAGTTTCTAGTACTGACAAAACAAAGGAAAGCAACGATGAGTTTGCTCCAATGAAAACACATGAACATCATGATAACGGAAAAGTTGTCATATGTTGTGCAAAAATTTCATTCACAGATGATGACTTGTTGCTAGGGTCTAAGCCATATAACAGACCTTTGTTTGTTATAGGGACCATTCGGGAACAACCTCTCAATCGCATACTTGTTGATGATGGTTCGGCTGTCAATATCATGCCAAAGATGGTGCTAAAAAAGCTTGGGATCTCTATCGATGAGCTATCAAAAAGTAACCTAACCATCCAAGGTTTCATCCAAAGAGGACAACGAGCCATATGTATGATCCGCATGGTATTATCCATTGGTGAGATGAAGTCAAATACCCTGATTCACGTCATAGATGCTAAAACATCATACAACCTATTGCTTGGACGTCTTGGATTCATGAGAATGGAGTGGTATCGTCTACTTTGCATCAATGTCTGAAGTACAGAAGAGATGGTGAAATAATCAAAATTGATACAGACACCAAGCCTTTCACTGAGATGGAGTCATACTTTGCAGACGCAAAATTCTACCTAGATTCTTGTGAACTGAAAGTGGAGAAACCATCATCAGATGATGAAGCTGATGTCAAGTTAGAAGAAGAAAATGAGTCTCAATGGACTACCACCAAGCTACCTAAGAAAGGAACGGAAGAAGTCTCCATTAAGCTATCATCATCTGAAGGTGACATATAGACAAAGACTGAGGAGCGTCTAGTTTTTTGCTATGCTCCACGTGAGCGTCGAAAGAAAGGGAAACCTTTGCTACAAGAATGTACTCCAAATAACCAAATGAGTCACAAAGATATCCAACATTTGAAGGAGCATATGACTGTCCCAGTTGCACAAATCCCATTCGTGACTTGTGAGTCTACTAAAGGCGATCTCCGAGCTGATAAAATAAAAGGGCACTATGGTCCTAAAGCCTTCATACTACTTGAAAAGTCTGGTTATGACTTCGCCAATCCATCACAACTATGAGAACTCAAAGACGAAGTCACTGGTGAAAAGACAAATGAGCTCAATGAGTCCCAAATGAAATTGAGAAAAAAAAGGGCACTACGTCTCCACTCCAAAGTTTGGGTTAGGGTTCAGTTTGGCAGAACCTCTTCGAATTTCTTCAAAGAGAAGCAAAGAGATAGCTTTATCACAATACACCTCGGTAGAGGAGATGAAGGAAGTTAAGGGTAAGAAAATAAAACAACGTGCTTCATTATTTGATCCCATCGGAGGCTTAACCCCCTTCGGTCTTGGTGTTTGAAAGTCTAAGTCACAAAGGTGAACGTGTATCTTCCAAACATCTAAAAGAATTTTCCACTACCTTAAAGACCTCTGTCTTTTATTGCTAGGGACCACAAAGAAGTCTCCATCTAGAATGATACTATTGAAACACAAGGAGCAAGTCCATGAGGAGCGGGATCATTTTGAAGTTGTTGCTGACAAAGAAATCTGTAGTGCTTTCCCATCACGTATGAAGAGGAAGTCTATTTTGTCAATATCCACAGATGGTGCGGTGAAGGTGCAAAGGAGAACCATTGTTTACACTCGCCATCCTTGTAAAAAAGCAAAGAAAGAGAAAGAAGCCGTGGAGACTATCCAAGGAACTCAAACAGAAAAGTCAGACTTTGTGGAAATATCCTATCACAGAACTGTGGAAGATAGCCCATGCCTTGACGTTGATAATGAAGTATACGAGACTCTCCCTCAACTAGAAGATGGCGGACAATCGACTGTGGATGAGCTTAAGGAACTCAATTTAGGCACTCCAGAAGATCCACGCCCCACCTTCATTAGTGCGCTTCTTGCACCCGAGGAAGCGGAGGAATACTCCAAGTTGTTAATCGAGTACAAAGATATCTTCGCTTGGTCGTATAGAGAAAAACCTGGTCTTAGTCCTAAGGTAGTTTTTCATCATTTAGGGATCAAAAGTGGAGCACACCCGGTGAAGCAGTCACAACACATGTTTCGACCCGAGCTTGTATCACAAATTGAAGTCGAAGTCAACAAGCTCATCAAGGCAGGATTTATTCGAGAGGTGAAGTACCCATCATGGATATCGAATATTGTACCTGTCAAGAAGAAGAATGGTCAAATACGTGTTTGTGTTGACTTTCGAGACCTAAACAAGGCATGTCCGAAATATGACTTTCCGCTACCAATTATACTCATGGTCAATGCTACAACAGGGCATGAAGCTATTTCATTCATGGATGGGTCCTCCGATACAATCAAATCAGAATGTCCCCAAAAGATGAAGAGTGTACAACTTTTCGAACTCCAAAAGGGATATATTGCTGCAAGGTGATGCCCTTCGGTCTGAAGAATGCTGGTGCCACCTACCAATGCGCGATGCAAAACATCTTTGATGACATGCTTCATAAGAGGGTTGAATGTTACGTTGATGAATTAGTGGTGAAAACGAAGAGTATGCGTTACCACCTTGAATACCTTCGAATTGTTTTCGAAAGGTTAAGAAAATTCGACCTGAAGATGAATCCACTCAAGTGTGCATTTGGAGTTACCTCAGGAAAGTTTCTTGGCTTCATTGTGCATCATCATAGAATTGAAGTTGATCCTGCAAAGATTGACGCCATTCGAAAAATACCCAAGCCAAAGAACTTGAGGGAGCTTCGAAGTCTCCAAGAAAACTTAGCATTCATCCGGAGGTTCATCTCTAATCTAGCCGGACGATCTCAACCCATCAATCATCTATTGAGGAAGGATATCCCTTTTCATTAGGATCAGTCATATCAAAACGCTTTTGAAAGCATCAAAACATACTTGCTGAATCCACATGTGTTAGGGGCGCCAATGTTTGGGAAGCCATTGATACTCTACATCGTGGCACAAGAGCGTTCACTTGGAGCACTACTTGTTCAAGAGAATGAGGAAGGAAAGGAACAAGCCTTGTACTATCTTAGTCGAACTCTGATAGGAGCTGAGTTGAACTATACGCCTGCTGAGAAGATATGCTTAGCATTACTTTATGCGATAAAGAAGCTAAGGCATTATTTTGAAGCATATACCATCAAACTCATCTCTCGAGCAGATCCCGTGAAGTTCGTGATCACTCGACCTATTCTTTCTGGATGCCTAGCAAGATGGTCTATATTGTTTAACCAATATGAGATCACATACACACCTCAAAAAGGCTGTGAAAGCACAAGCATTAGCTAATTTTTTGGTTGATCACCCTCTTCCGACGGAATGGGAGCTTTCGGAGGAGTTTTCAGATGAAGATGTTTTTTTTATCGAATAATTGCCACCATGGACAATGTTCTTTGATGGATCTACACGTCGTAATTGTGCGGGGGCAGGTGTTCTGTTGATCTCTCCAGAAAGACAAGTCCTGCCATTCTCCTTTGTTTTAGGTGAAACATGCTCCAACAATGCTGCAGAGTACCAAGCCCTGATCGTCGGTCTCAAAAAGGCATTAGAAATGAAGATTCTACAGTTGGAGATCTACGGCGACTTCAAGCTGATCATCAACCAACTTTTGGGGAATTACGAGGTAAAAAAGGAAGATCTATCATCATACCATGAATACGCTTCTGGTTTACTTGAAAAATTCGACTGAGTGTTCTTAAACCACGTCCCAAGAGAAGAAAATCGCAAGGCTGATGCTTTGGCTAACTTGGCCACGACGATGGCACTTGAAAAGAATGAGTCGACAAAGGTATACGTCTGTTCGAGTGATTGAAGAAGAAGATTGGAGGCAACCACTGATAGATTACCTTGAACATGGAAAGTTACCTGAAGATCCACGACAAAGAATAGACATCAAATGAAGAGCACCATCTTCTATAAAGGGACATTGTTTCGCCGCTCCTTTGAAGGACTATTCTTGTGATGTCTTGATAAAGAAGAAGCCCGCCAATCAATGGAGGAAGCACATTCTGGCTCATGTGGAGCACACCAATCTGGTCCGAAGCTCCATTTTCGCATCAAGAGGATGGGCTACTACTGGGCAACAATGGTGAAGGATTGTATGGATCATGCCAAAAGATGTCAAGCGTTTCAATTTCATGCCAACTACATCCACCAACCTCCAGAGCCCCTTCACCCAACTGTAGCTTCATGGCCTTTTGATTCATGGGGATTTGATGTTGTTGGACCACTACCAAAGTCATCAAAGGGACAAATGTACATATTAGCCGCTACAGACTACTTTTCTAAATGAGCGGAAGTTGTCCCACTCAAGGAGGTGAAAAAGGAAATTGTTGTTGATTTTATCAAGTCATATATAATTTTTAGGTATGGCATACCAAGATACATAATAACTGATAATGGAACGCCTTTTGAC
Source organism: Nicotiana glauca (assembly GCA_026770625.1). Taxonomy (NCBI): domain Eukaryota; kingdom Viridiplantae; phylum Streptophyta; class Magnoliopsida; order Solanales; family Solanaceae; genus Nicotiana; species Nicotiana glauca. Next base: position 8,316 of record MU690989.1, read on the forward strand.
AACAAGCTCGTGAAGAGTCTATGCAAGAAGTTCAGTTTCAAGCAACATAAGTCTTCAATGTATAATGCACCTGCCAACGGCCTTGCTGAAGCTTTTAACAAGACGCTTGGTAACCTTTTGAAGAAAGTTGTTGTAAAGAAAAGAGAGACTGGCATGAGAGAATTGGTGAAGCTTTGTGGGCATACCGAACAACCTTCAGAACTACTACACAAGCAACTCCTTACTCTTTGGTATATAGCATAGAAGCCGTCCTGCCACTGGAGCAACAAATTCCATCATTTCCGATAGCAATCCAAGAAGGGCTCATGTCCGAAGAGAATGCTCAACTTCGCCTAGCAGAGTTAGAGGTATTCTATGAGAAAAGATTGGAAGCGCAACAAAAATTGGAGTGCTATCAAGCTCGACTAGCTAGAGCTTTCAACAAGAAAGTGCAGCCACGATCGTTCCAAGTGGGAGACTTAGTCCTTGCTGTTCGACGACCTATAATCCTCAAAAAATGCATAGGCGACAAGTTTACCTCAAAATGAGATGGGCCATATGTTGTGAAGGAATCCTATTCAAGTGGCGCATACAAAATTGTCGATAAGTATGGTCTCAGAGTTGGTCTGATCAACAAAAAATTTCTGAAGCAGTACTTCCCATGAAAGTCACCTACGCTCCTCGACGTACGAGCCTAAACTACAAGTCATGATGCTCCTTGATGCACGAGCTTAAACTGCACATTGCTACACTCTTGGCCCGCATGAGTCTCGGCCTAGGCAAAAGTCAAGACCAAAAAAAAAGGAAAAATACTCATCTCTTTGAACTACGTTATGACTTGATCCTCTTCACCGAGGTACGTAGGCAGCTTAGAGTTTCATTCTAAGTTCAGTCGCATGAGTTTTAAAAAAAACAAAAGTTTGGCGTCATCGAATCATTACATTAATTCTTCCAAGTGTAAAGTCACATATCTATGAGGAAAAGAGACGGTTTGCTTTGAAGTATAAAAGATGTTTTATTGCTTCAATAGTATAGAAGTTGATACATCAAAAAATGTAGAGACAAAAGGAATTAGACGTTTTCCTATATAAAAGCCTAAGTCATGAAAATGATCGTAAACTAGGCTTTGTGGCCGACTCGTCCTGAATGCTTCTTCCAAGTCCATATGACGTCTCCACATTTTAATACACTGTCATCAGTGCCTCGTATATAAGAAGTCATCTCTCTTGCAAAAACCTTCAATCACCATGGGAGCCGCCATTAATAAACTTCAAGACCGTCAACAAATCAAGTGCAAAAGTTGGTGAAGGGGTGACTCCGCATCTTGTATGACATCTCAGACTGATATCTGGACTCATCGAACTTCTTTGCAAGTCTGCAAAAGAAATAAACAAAGGGATAAGATTCGTGATGATAGCCAAATCCATTACAAGGCTGTAAAATCAACTTCAAAAATATTTGTTAGGCTAGCTAAGAATGAATGGAGCTTCATCTTCAACGAGATTATAGTTCTCGACATCCAAATTTTATAAGATCAAACTGTTGGTGATGTCGACGCTCCTAGTTCAAGGTACAGTTTTTCTAGCCAAAAGCACGCAAACCTGAAAGTTTCCTGCGGTCAATTTGACTTTCAATATTTTTCTATTTCTAGCCCGAGAAGAGTTCCGGGATGGAATTTTTATGTGTTTGCATCTCTAGGAGTTTTCTTTCCAACGGAACAAACGGATTGTAATTCGGATACTTCTAGCTCAAGATACAATTATTTTCGCTGAAGGTACGCAAATCTGAAAGCTCACTGCAGTTAAGTCGATGTCTCAAATTTTCTGTTGATAGCCCGAAAGGAGTTCTGCCATGAAATATATAGGTCCTTCAGGTCTCTGAGTTTTCTTTCTAACGGTGCAAATGGATTGTGATTCCGTCACTTGTAGCTCGAGATATGAATTTTTCCGCTATAGCGCGCAAAGCTGAAAAGCAATTTCGTGGACAGATGGATCAAGTTCAGAAAGTTGTTGCGGACAATCTGCTAGGAATGCTTGTATGATATCTTTAATATTTCATTATCTATGAGTTTTCTTTCCAATGGAGCAGACGGCTTGCGATTCGGACGCTCCTAGCTTTGAGATATGTGTGTTCCAATGATAGCATGCAGTGCTGTGAAGCTGAAATAACAGACTTGTGCACCGCCTTCAAACGTTCATTCTGACTTGTCCTAATGGAATCTGGCCCCGAATTTTGGATATGTCGTTGTGGAGCAAGTTTTGATTTTGCAGGACCAAGCGGATTACAATTTGGACATTCCCAGATCGAGATACAATTTTTTCAATGCGAGCATGAAAAGATATGAAGTCAAAACAGCAGAGACATGCCAAGTGCTTGCTCGCCAAAGTTGGAAAAGCCTACTCCAGTGGCCTTCCTCGCCAGCCTGCAACAATGTGATATGGTACATGTCGCACTCGCTCTCCAAGGATGAAATATGATCGCTCGAGCTCCAAGCCTCTTTCTCGTCAAGTCGTAAGGCTGAGATGTACCATGTTCTTGCTCGCATGTTGCAAAGTGGGGATATGGCTCGACGATCGAGCTCGCTTAGGAATACTCTATATGTCTCTCGTAAAGCTACAATAAGGGATGTACCAAGTTGCTATTGTACTCTCTTGAAAACCTGCAAAAATAAGAAAAGATTTTGGATCCCTCAGTGCCAACAAGATGACATTTTTGCACATACGGTGCGAGTAGCACGACGAGCAGCTCGATTAATGGATATCGGTGCCATAGCATGATGTTTCTTCTTTTACTGATACGATTCAAGTAACACAATGCTTTGATTCAGTATGATGGACATCAAGGATTTTCTAAATCGGCATGGAAAGGGAAGTTAAAATTTAGGAGCCTCACTAATCTCTGGCCTCGACCATGAGTTAGGTCTTGAGTATCTAAAACCTGCAGTTCCACCAGCCATGCACAATCAATAAAAACAATGTCACCAAGCTTTCACTTAGCAACAAGAATCAGTGTTAATGACACGACGCTTCAATGCGGATGGTTAGTATTGTGACGTGCACTTCTCCGTCAAATCTCGATGGATCGTACCCTTAATGAACCTACAAAAAAGGGAGTGGTGATCATCCACTTCTTCTCATAATGCTTATGGGAGAACTCGCCATGTATATCATCTCCGAGCCTACAAAAAAAAGGAAAAAAGAAGTATGATGCCCGAACAATCCTCTCGATTCCGGCGCTTGATTGAATCAAAGATTTGTTGCGTTTGGATCAAAAGGGCTGGAGCTTTGATATTTATAGATGTTGTATATCACTGGGTCTTCTTACTAACGGTGTAAATAGCTCATAGTTAGGATGCTCCCATCTTGAGATATACATTTTTTTAAGCAAGAGCACGCAAAGCTTAAAACTCGAGCCAGCATGTCGGAACTCGTGTTCCAGATTCAGCAAATTATCTGGGAAAACCTAGAGTCATCCTGACTGTGATTTCGAGATATGTTGTACCTCTAGGAGTCTAATTTGAGCGCAACAAACGGCTTATGATATGGACACTCCTATCTCGAGATACGATTTTTTTCGCGCAGAGTGCACAGAGCTGTGAGATCAACAGGCCAGACGTGTACGCCAACTTCAAAAAATAATTCCAGGTAATACATAAGGAATTTGGCTCCTAATTATTAGTATGTTGGATTTCTTTGAATTTAGAATCGGTGGAATCAAGCTGCTCGCGATTTGAACTCTTCAATCTCAAGATATGAATCTTTTGTCGAGAGTACGCAAAGCTGTAAGATTAACACGGGCTAGACGTGTAGATCGACTTTGAAAATTAATTCCAACTGATGCAAAAGGAGATTCATGCGATTTTTTGATATGCGTCGTTCTCATGAGTCTACTTTCGTTAAAAACAAACGGCTTATGAATTGAAGTCTCTCACAGCAAAATATGAATTCTTTTTCTCAAGTGTACAAAGATGATAGACTGCTTCTCTCCAAGAATTTTGCATCGTGAAAACATACACCAAAGGATGGCTGCTTAAATAGGCGTGAATTGAATTGGACGAGTTGTTTCTATCCTAAAATACAATACAAGTTATGGAAAAATTAATAATGAATCTTGCACAATACATGGAAAGTTGCGTGAGACAATATAACTAAGATACAATGAATCTTGATAAAAAAGGAAATAGGCCTAACTTGAGACAAACATGGAAAGTTGAATGACAATTTGTAAGAACTTTTCATCTCTATAGTTTTTAATCCAAACCAAATTACATTGAACGCAGGTGTTCGACGACCAAAATATTGGAAGGTTAATTTTTGCTTAGGAGTTTGTGTTTAGCACTTCACACAAATATGCAACTGGATGAAAGTTCAGATTTGACCGGTAGAAGTCACCACAAGTGCTAAAACAAAAATATCAACGTTTGTTGGCACTTAAAGTCTCGTCATTCGTTTCAGCAAGACTACACTTCGACAAATCTTGAAGTAGGGGGCATCTGTAGACATATAAAAATTTATTGGGTTTAATCCATACAAAATTTGGATTAAATTTAATTGGGTTAAATAATTAATTTGGGCTTTACAAGTTAAATTAGTCCATTTTATTATTTTCAGGCCCAAAGTCCATTTCATCTTAAGGCCTGGACTTATGCCATGTGACATGGAATATCCAGTCAAACTCCAGGCCAATAAGGTGATGCCACGTGTCAAATGATGTAGCAATCCAAGTCAAAAAGTAAGAACCAACCACAAGTCGCCAAGCAGCTAAAATGACATGGGCCAATCAGAATCAAGCAAGAGATTCTTATGTAGCTTGACTGTCCATCCTCTACACCTATAAATAGAGGGGTTACATAACTCTCAGGGGACATTCAGAGTTGGAGAAGAACACTCTGCAATTGGTGAGGGCATCCACAAACATAGAGATCAATCATCAAGTGCTTAGTTCTTTAACAAAGGAGTGATCAACGGAGTTCTTTCCGAAGATTAACCCGTAACAACAAAGTGCTGCTCGACGTTCTTGGCGATTAAATACATCACAAGGAGGTCCGCATCATCCTATATTCGAGAAAGACGCTTCTCAAGCCCTCGAATCACGGAGAATTTTTGATAGGAGAATCAAGGGATACATAGAATTGTACTCACAAACATTTATCAATAAAATCTCTTTTTCTTACTATTATTTTTTTTGCAGTTTATTTTTCGTCTTACGAAAATTTGTTGCAAATAGAGATATTTTTGGGTAGAAGACGGCCTATTGCTTACCACTGGTTGGCGGGTCTATGTGCCTAAGTTTAGAGACATTAGACGGCGGATCATAAGGGAGAGTCATGATACAATGTGGGCTGGTCATGCAGGCCAACGTCGTACCACAGCCTTGGTTGAGTCGGTCTACTATTGGCCATGTATGCGATATGACATAGAGTGCTATGTGCAGACTTGTCTTGTCTGTCAACAGGACAAGGTTGAACGACAATAGCCCGGAGGACTTTTAGAGCCACTACCAGTTGCAGAGTGTCCATCGGAGAGTGTGACTATGGACTTTATCACTTGCCTACCGAAGTCCGACGGTTATGGTACTATTATGGTGGTCGTGGATAGATTTTTCAAATATGTCACCTTCATGCCCGCCTCACCAAGTTGCATTGCCAAGGAAGTCGCCAAGCTATTCTTTAAGAACGTGGTGAAGTATTGGGGCTTACCAAGATATATCATCAGTGATCGAGACCCCCGTTTTACTGGAAACTTTTGGAGAGAGTTATTCGACATACTTGGCACGGAACTGCACTTTTCTACTAGTTTCCACCTACAGACGGATGGACAAACGGAACGAGTCAATGCCTTACTATAATGCTACTTGAGGCATTATGTAAGCGCGCATCAGAAATATTGGGCAAGGCTCCTAGACATCGCCCAATTCTCTTATAACTTGCAGCGGAGTGAGTCCACGGGGCAGAAACTATTTGGGCTAGCCACAGGCCAACAATCACAAACTCCACGTTCATTACCAGTTGCGTTCGAGGGAAAGAGTTTGAGGGCTTATCATATGGCCAAAGGATGGGAAGAGCAGCTTGACACTACTAAGTCCTACTTGGATAAGGCAGCTAAGAAGATGAAGAAGTTTGCGTACCGTAAACGGCGTCCCACAGACTATAGAGTTGGGGACATGGTCATGGTGAAGTTAATCCAAGATAGTTCAAGGCACTACGGGGCATGCATCAAAATTTAATTCTCAAGTATGAGGGGCCATTTAAGATCGTCGCCAAGGTAGGCAAGACCTCATGCAAGCTTGACATGCCATCGTATCTTAAGATCTACCCTATCTTCCATGCCAGCATGCTTAAGCCATATCATGAAGATAAGGATGATCCGAGTAGGGGTCAATCAAGTCGAGCGCCAATGATTATCACCGCCTCGCATGATCGGGAGATTGAGGCAATTATGGATTACTAGGCCAGGCGAAAATAAGGGCAAAAAGCCACTGCTATGTTCCTCGTTCATTGGAAAGGGAAATTACCGGAGGAGGCCACGTGGGAACAATATGAAGACTTGTGGCAATTCAAAGATAAGATCCGAGAGTTTTTGCAGCAGCATTGTGCCGCGGTCGTCGCAATATTAGGTTGGGGAGAGTGTGATGAACCGCCATGTCATCATGCCACATAGACGTCATGTGGCATATACTAATGCCATATGGAAGCTTATATAAGAGGAAGGCTAGCATTTGTGAGAAGATTCTAGAGAAGGAACTTGCTTGTAAATATTAAGGACTTGTGAAACAATTATTATTTACACACTAGCCCCTAGGTGATTCGTATAAATAGGGGGTGGGGGAGGCATTCATTTGTAATTCATCAAGCAAAACAATTCAAGTTCTCTCTAATACAAAGCTTTCTTTAACAATTCTCTGCTGTTCTTTCTTCCATTCTCTTAGCGATCTTGAGTGTAGTAAGGCTGAGTTGACATAGCAAGACGTGAGCAAGTTATGCAAGATCGTGAGCGAGTTATCAAGTGCCGCACATGTACTTAGTTAACAACTAAGGACGTGACACTTGGCATAATATTTTTGTTTTTTTATTTGAACACCATAATATTTCAATTTTTAAAGTTTGAAATTCTTGTTTGGTTGGTGAAAAGTAGAAGTTAATGATCGATTATTGTTAAAATTATTTTAATGTTGATAATTTATGCTAAAACTTTTAGTGCAAATGTAAAAATTTTAAAACTCTATTATTGTACCTTAGAAAGTGTTGAAAAAGACAAAATATCTTTTTTATTTGGTGGTATTTGATTAAATTGGTGATTGGGAGATTGTGCTCGTATTTGAAAACTTTCTTTTAAATTTGGGATTATTTGGAGCAGATTTGGGGAGGTTTGAATCGAAATTGAAGTTATAAATTCGAAGAAGACTTTATTAAAACAACCTAGAAAAGATATATCAGTCGGCAATGGGGTAGACTTAAGGGTGTCTAACGGGTGGGCTGGGCCGGATCGGGCTGGGTAGTGAAAATTTTGAAGGGAAACTTACACAAATATCCCAAATAAATTTTAACTTACCAACCTCTAGCCATTAGTTATAGACTTACCAAAACTAGCCAACAAAAATTGAAAAACCAAATAATAGGGTCCTTTCTATCAAAGAATCACATGCAAAAATCACCTTCAATATTTTTAAGCGTGATTAGCCATATTAAATACAAGATGGAAAGGAAATTTTATGGACAGGGTAGCAAATAAGGTGATGAAATACAAAAAACTATACAATATTCCAAAAATCTAAACAAAAAATGAACTTTTTCAATGAGTATAGTTGAAATTCATTGAAAATATATAGATAAGTCAATATACAAAATTTGAGGAAGATT
>MU690989.1:21895-36637 GCA_026770625.1 Nicotiana glauca
GAAAAAAGAGTTATTAACAATCGTTATGTTGTTCAAATTATAGAGATAGAAAAATTTCTAATAAAAAATAGTTTCAATTTAATAAATTTTAAACAACAAAATAAAATGAAGCACTGGGAGCAAGGATCTGTCTTCTTCTCTATCTCTTTTTTTTTTTTTTTTGGGTCACTTGTTTTTCTTTTTTTCTTTCATTTAACAAATTAACGCTAAAAATGATGAATAGCAAGTGGTAGTACTTTATTGTTTTCTGAAGGAAGGATGTTCTTTTTAGTGGAGTTCAGTTAATTAGACATCCTTCGTTAACTAATCCATTATCATGACTTGGGTTGACTTATAAGTATATTTTCTTGTAACGAGGGGTTGCTTTGATGGTAAGCAACCCACTTTCAATCGAGAGCTTGTGAGTTCGAGTCACCCCAAGAGCAAATGTGGGGAGTTTTTGGAGGGAAGGATGCCGAGGGTCTATTTGGAAACAACCTCTCTACCTTTGGTAAGGGTAAGGTCTGCATACACACTACCCTCCTCAGACCCCACTAGTGAGATTATACTATGTTGTTGTTGTTGTTGTTTCTTGTAATGAACTTCTTGTAGCTAGTTTATACTACTATATATATGACTTATGAGGATTAATGTGGGGCCAAATACATTTTGCATTACATTCTGTATTTATATATAATTCCAAAGTAAGACTGCTATATACTTAATTTTAAGAAATATTTGATAAAAAGGGGCGTTCCAAAAGTATTCGCAAACTCTTTTATAGCTGGAGGGTAAGAGCAAAGCGATTGTCTATTTGTATATATAGTACTCGATATTTTCAATTTATATGACATAATTATTTGACTAATTAAGCAAAAAAAGAATGTTTAACTACGATTTGCATCATAGTACTTCTTCCTATGTGCTTAAAAAACATACTATTATTTCTAAAAAATAGAAATAAATGTTTGAATTGTACTAAATTTAAACTCTTTGACATTCCTGATTCGTTTTGAAACGGGAGAATACTTTCGAATTGAAAACATTTTGACCAGTTGCAGCTTGTAGCTTACTCTCTTGTTGAGTTGTTACCTTTTAGCTTCTCTTTTTTGAGATTCTGATGCCGCTTGTTTTTTCTGATTGCGTGCTATCTCTATTAGTAAATAAAAATAGTTTGATTATATTCTGTGACAACTATATATTCAATTGTATCCACACAACAACCACCTTGCTCAAAAACAAAACACTTCACTTGTTCAGAAAGTTCCTAAGACGTTGTTATCGAAATTTCATGCAATTGAGGATGCTTCATTAATTTTATTGTGTTGTCTATTATCTTCAAGAATTTAATTTTGGACAATACAATAAATAGTTACGTTTCCTTCCGAATGGGGACTTTGAAAACAAAAAAAAAGTTAAATTTCCTCCATCTTACATATGCGGTTTTAAGCCTCGTTTTGTCAATTTAATAGAAAGAATCTATATTACATTGACTGACTTTTGACTTCTAAGTATCTTTTTTTGGCCCTTTCATTTTTCTGTAAATACTACAACTTATTGTAGAAACAAAAACCCATGTTTATTAGGAGTATGCAATTTTCTCTGGCTCGTTTTATTTTAGAAAAAAAAAAACGCGTAGTAATTATTAACAAAAACAGTTTGCTCTATTCTAAGTGGTTACCTGTTGTTGTCGTAACATGCTTTTCTCATCAAAGTTTGACAGAATACTTCAATGGTTTGAAAAAAGATCTAGACTTTTGATTAAAAATCGTCGTAAGCTGATTTCTTAAATATATTCAGTGTTTCATAAGAATGTTATAGCCCTGAAATATCGTATGGGCTAAAAGAAACATAATATTGTTTATTTGTTTCATTAAATTCTTTTCCCTTCCTTAAACTGTTTGTTGGTCGTCCTTCACTTAATACTTATTTTCATGGTTGAAGGGGGTGGGGATGTAAGAGGTGTTTGGCTAGTACTTAGTGGGCACCAGATTCTTTATAATGTTTTCCGATCCCAAACTTTAAACATATGATTTCCCATACTTTACCCAATCTTTTGCATAATTCAGATCGTTACGTAGATAGTTATCTTTTTGGTGGGCACTTCTGTGTGTACCCATGTAGTTTATAGAGCACAAAAGTTTCTAAAAAGCTCATTCTCTCTTTTGATAAAAAAGATAGAAACCCACTAATTACATAAGATAGGAAAAAGATGCAAAAGTGGAAAAGAAAAAAAAAAGGTAAAGAGATGAGTGGCAGCTTGGGCAGCATAGAATAGTTATCTTAATTAAGTAGGAGTTATTTGGCTGAATTTGAAAATTCACATTTATTAAACTACTCAGATTTTAAAAAACGATATGATGTGTAACCAAGTTAGTTTAACTATTATTACGTTAATCTTTTCTCCAACTTCAATATGTAACAAGGTAAACTATTACCTAAACTGTCATATCCAGCCAAATAATTCAATAGTTTAGGTGAGTTTGTTGTAAATAGTGTCAGTTTAGGAGACTTTTATTCTAAAGAAATTACTGCATGTCATGCCACTTGGCTTAAGTTTTTTTTTTTTTTGCTGAAATGAAGGATTGCATTGATAAATGAGATTTTTTCCTTCCTATACCATATATGAAAGTTTATTATCAAAAATGTGCATAATTTGTATATTACCTGCCCAGTCCACATTTTACCTACAAAATTTGTACCATTCGACTGTTAGGCATTAAAGGAGCAGAATATTCCCAAAAAACGCGCTAAAATTAAGGAGAGAATCTTGGTGATAATTGATTCAAAATTAAATTCAATTTTTAAAAAGAGAAAGGAGATTTCTCATCTGCGTATTTTTCTCCAGAACTACAATTCAAATTCTGGAAAAAAAAAAAGAACGAACAACTCCTAAAAATAAGAACAGATTCAACTACTAAGAGTTTCGACGAGCTGAATTCAAATTGTAGAATTCAAAATATTCGAGTTTCAACAACTCAAAGTTGAAAAAAATCTGTTCTTCGTCGTTGCTTCTATCAAATTATCGATCAGATATATCTCTTCTTCATCTTTTCTTCTTTCAATCTAGAAATCCAAAAATAACATCAACATCAATAACAAATCATGTCCAAAATCGCAATCATGCTACAATTTAATGGGGATTGGAATAATTATGGCAGATTTAGAGATTTTAAAGTTGATGGCATTGTGGTAGATGAGAATGCAAGCTACAGTATCCTGATTTCTACAATTGCAGAACAAGTATCAATTGATACTACAGAAAAAATTATAGAAATCAAATACATCGTGAAATCAAATAGTAGATTGTAGATAATTTGTAGATAAATTGTAGTTAATTTGTAGATTGTAGATAATTTGTAGATATAATTGTAGATACGTTTTAGATAAATTGTAGATAAACTATTTTATGATTGTAAATATTTTTATTGTTGTTTGTTATGTAATTCTAGGTGAGGGCTTCAACAGATCATATCTATACTGTGATAGATGGCGTGAAGCGGTACATGAATCCTACATTATAACTACTATTAACTACAAAAACTCTACAATTATGTATAAAACCAGTTCTACAATTCAAACAAATTTACCTACAGTGAATGTACAAATTACCTACAGTTTAAGTACCTAATATAAGAATAACTACAATTACCTACAGTTACAGGGCAAACAGGAAACACATAATCCACAATCATGTCTACATTATATCTACATTTTAGACTACAATTAATCTTGGAATGTTCTACATAAACTACAAACTAACTACAATTATACTACAAACAGTAAATCTAGGTGAGGGCTTCAACAGATCATATCCATTACACTAAATCTACAATTACACTACAAATTACACTGCAATTACACGACAAATACACGACAAACATTAAATCTAGGTGAGGGCTTCAACAATCAGTATTTCTAAGTCGATTGGAGAAGTTGTCGGCAGCTTTTCATACTAGTCTCTTTAACAATAAATTTCTCATTTTTGACTTTTCCAGAAGAGGGAATTTTGTTTGGTACCCAAAAAAAAAACTACTAAAGTGTATCTGTTTTCATTGTTTTGCTAGTTCTTGGCGTATTAAAATGTTTGTTGCAACTTTTGATTTCATGTAGACTTTTAGAAAATCATATCACATGCCATAATTGTTGCAGAGGAAATTGGCACGACATTCAAATATAATGAGATTTCGTTGGCTAATGCATCTCAAGGACATCTTTCGTTGATTGATCTTGCAATCGTGGATGAAGAACAAGAAAGAATGTAGGGTATGGGTAAAAACGTGGGTGAGGGGGTGAGGGGTAAGGAAAGAGAAACATGAGATATATGAATACCTTTAATTAAGGAGTAAAAACTGCTCATTAATTAGATATGAATACCTTTAATTAAGGAGTAAAAATAGTCCATTAATTAGACCCTTAATTAAGTATGGTATAAGATTGGTAATTTGGTATACTAAGTGTAATTTACTCAAACCTTAAATATGTAAGGTAAAAATGTTTCCTATGTGTTATAGAAATGTAAAAATTCCTTGATAAATTTAAGTACGAAATTACAAGGGATGATTGAAATGTAAACTGCTAGTACCAATTACATCAAAATCTAGTTACATGAAAGTGTAGGCGTGTGAAATGTGCATCAACTCAGTTTTATCTAGGAGAATAATAAATAGAAAACATTAACATCAGGATGTGATAGAAGCCCACAATATTTTATGTATGTAACTTGTAAACAGTGCCAAATTTAGGAAGTTTTATTCATTCAACCTATTATGTAAGATAAAATATAGGAAATATATGACTTTGATTTGAATTTTTGGGGTTAATGGTCCAATGGCAAAACTTTTATGAGGAGACTTAAAAAAAAAAAAAAAGTAAACACGGGAAGATGCTAAAAGCATTCAGCATCTATTATATATGGAAAAAACTGATTGTATATACACATGGTAAATTTCACGAAGGGGGTTCGGCTAAACCCCTCCCACCCTCCTAGCCCGACCCTCCTAGCCCGACCCTGATTGTTATATTGCTCGAATTCCACTTGGTATTAAAAAGGAAAAAAGAAAAAGGCGATTGGCGAAAAGAACAAGTACCAAAAAAGAGAAACAACATCGTAACCGAAAATCTTAATGACAATGGTATTTTGTAACATTGAACACTAAGTCCACTGAAAATATTGAGACGAGTTTACTTACAAATAAAGTAAGGAATGGCGCACAAGTGGTAGGGACACTCCACTAGGAATTAGGAAAGCCAATCACATGAATGGTTGTTTAGTTACTTATCACAATTTCATTTAATTCATTGGTCTATCGCTTTCGAAATATTTGGATTATAAATAAAATTTAATCCGATACAGAGAGATAAATGTTAAAGCTTTAAGATAAGCAACGATAAACTGAATTTCCACTAATTCAATATTTCTAAATTGTTTCTATTAATAATATAAGGTTCATTTGGTCGACCATTAAAAATCTATGTAAGTTTACTCCACTAACCGTCGTTTGTTACAACCCTGTTAGTTATTCAATTAATTTTTATTTTTTTTTACTGATAAAAACTGATTAACTTGCTCGAAAAATTCCTTTGGAGTATGTTAAATTGTCCATTAAGCGAGTTTTAGCGCAGTCGGTGCGCAAAGTGGAGATTGGTGGGGGCTAGATAGGTGTCCCTAGGGGTGTATATGGACCGGGTTGATTCGATTTTTATCAAAATCAAACCAAACCAACTATATCGGTTTGAATTAGTTTGGTTTTGTCGGGTTTTCGGATTTTTTTCTTACATGAATATTATTTCAATCTTACTTTATTAAAATTATAAATAAGTCTTTGATAAGTGAATATATATTTAGTAAATATGGAAAATTTGACAAATATATGATCTATTAATATATCCTAATGAGAGAATTTTTTTAGTAACACATGATAGTTATTTTCTTAGTCGTCTAACAATAATTTTTCGTTAATTTACGCTTTCAAGGTTAATACATGAGAGGATCCCAAATATTTGTACATTTTCTAAAGAAAATTCACTATAAAGTCTTAAAAATATAAATAAAATTTATATATTTATATGACGGTTTGGTTCGGGTTTTTTTACTCAATACCAAACCAAGTCAAACCAAACCTAGTCGGGTTTTTTAATCGGTTTGGTGCGGTTTTCCGGTTCAGTTTGAACACCCCTAGGTGTCAGGATCCAAAATTTAGCATGTCGTGATGGCGCCTAACGTGGTATTAGGCAGGCCGACACTTCAAAATGCTTCCAATACTCTTAAATAAAAAATAAAATAACACAAGTTTAAATCATCGAAACTCGAAAAAATTGGATAGAAAGTCAAAAATTAATACGGAAATTTCCAACATCAGGGTGTCACTGAGTACATAAGCATCTAAACAACACAAATCTGAAAATAATGTTTATGAAAGACTAAAACTAAGAGCCCGTTTGGACATATATATTTTTTGTTTTTTTTCAAAAAAAAATTTGAAAACAATGGACATACAATTCTTATCATTTTTTCAATTGAAAATGGAAATTTTCAAATTTTTAGATTTATAAATTTATCCCATATTTTTAAATAATAGCATTTTGATTGTTTATAATATATATTTTGTTAATTTTTTGGGCTGCTACTTTTTTTTTTGTAACATCTTCATCTTCTTGCCGCCTTTGGCTAATAATATTCACTTACTTCATCAAAAATAAAATAATATTTTGATTATTTATTTAGAGTAGGATAATCAAATTGGGGTAATTTTGATATTTTTTACAAGTTGTGGGATATGAATCATGTTTTATAGTTTTGAAAAAAAAAGACATCCAAATATGTTGCAAAATTATAACCAAACACTAACTTCATTTTCAATTCAAATTTTAGTGAAATTCCAAAGTTGAAAAAAATTTGGAATCATGTCCAAACGCCTACTAAATACTCAAAATTGAAAGATAGGGAAGGAGAGACAAGGTCGGCGAACGTCGGGCAGCTACCTTGGAATCTCCAATGATCAAGTTGCGCAGAGAATCAACACCCACCGTGTCCAGAAATATTTAGATCTGCACACGAAGTACATGGTGTAGCGTGTGTACAACCAACTCAATAAGTAACAAGACTAAATAATGGACTAAAGGTAGTGACGAGCCTCACGGATATAGTTCAATTACAGGAATTACAACATAGGAAGATAGGCATTCTGTAGAAGTTCGACAATTTAGGCCAAAGCAATTAATTCACGCCAAGTTCAATTGAAATAGGATATAATATCTTTCAAAAATTACATGATAGTAATATATGCCAACTGAAGTACAACAGTAATGAAATCAAGTGCATAATCTCGGAGCAACAGTCACTCAGTCTTCCCATACATTCCAACCTCACAGTCACTCATTCCTCACAGTCTCTCATTCATCTCAGTCACTCGACCCTCGGCACTTGCACTCAGTAGGTACCTGCGCTCACTGGGGGTGTGTACAGACTCTGGAGCGACTCCTTACGCCCAAGCACTATAACAAGTTAATCATGGCATAAATCAGTAAAACATATTGCGGTGTGCAGCCCAACCCCATAAATATCCTCAATTAGGCCCTTGACTTCAATCAGCCATCAACCCCTCCAGTCTCTCTGGCTCTCAATAATCATGAAAATCAGCCCAAACAGAAATGATATAATGTATCAACAAAGCACAATAGGGACTAAGATATAATATGCAAGAAAAATCGTGATTGAGTATAGGAAGAAATTAGCAGATAATTCAACATGTAATACAACTTTTGTAGGTCCCTACAATACCAACACATAGCCTAAACATGATTTCTAATATGATTTGCAGTTCAATTTCTATAACATGTGGAGAATATACGGATAACAACTGATTATTCAACAATACGATTTCATGGAATTGGCCAAGTCACAATTCCTACGGTGCATGACCACACGCCCACCATCTAGCATGTGCATCACCTCTAAACCAATCACATGATACATAATACGGGGTTTTATACACTTAGAACTAGATTTAGGACTATTACTTACCTCAAACCATGCAAATCCCTACTCCAACATGCTCTTGCCTCGTGAATCGCCTCCAAATACCTCGAATCTAACCACAAACAGTTCGATGCAATCAACACTGGCTAAATGAATCAATTTCATAAGAAAATACTAAGTTACTAATCAAAATTCAAAAGTCGACTCAAAAGTTGCCCCGTGAATCGCCTCCAAATGCCTCGAATCTAATCACAAACAGTTCGATGAAATCAACACGGGCTAAAGGAATCAATTCCATAAGAAAATACCAAGCTACTAATCAAAATTCAAAAGTCAACTCAAAAGTTTCCCCCCGGCCCACATCTCAAAATCGTGTAAAAGTCATAAAACTCGAAAGTCCATTCAACCACGAGTCTAACCATACCAAATTTATCAAAATCCGACACCAAATCGTCACACAAATCCTCAAATCAAACTCTCCAAATCTCTAGCTTCAAACTCCTAAATTCCACCTTAAATACACATAAACTAGGTGGAAAATTCAATGGGGCAAACAAGATTAATGAACAAAACTGAGCACAAGTGACTTACCTCAAGAAACCCCTCGAAAATGCTCTAAAATATCGCCCAATCCCGAGCTTGAAATGTTTAAA
The DNA here is from genome assembly GCA_026770625.1 of Nicotiana glauca. Classification (NCBI taxonomy): domain Eukaryota; kingdom Viridiplantae; phylum Streptophyta; class Magnoliopsida; order Solanales; family Solanaceae; genus Nicotiana; species Nicotiana glauca. Next base: position 30,509 of record MU690989.1, read on the forward strand.
ATGGTGAAAAACACGGAACTCTCGTTTTTAATACACTGCACAGGCCTTCTCGCACCTGCGGCCACTTACGCGCTTCTGCGGTGTCGCAGAAATGACCACTTTCCCGCTTCTGCAGTTTCCTCCGCTCCTGCGGCCCATGACTCCTCCCATGCGGACTCGCTTTTGCGAGCTACAAAGCCGCTTCTGCGAACCTAGCTCCTTTCTCTATTTCTGTTTATGCGCTTCGATCGCCGTATCTATGGCTACGCAGGTGCAGTGATTCCCTCGCGCCTACGACCACTGCGCACTCCCCTCTAAAATTGCATCCGCGCAACCCAGCCCGCACCTACGAGCTCACGCCTGCGATCAAAGCTCCGCATGTATGATTACACCAACAGACTCCCAGCTTCAGCAATACACTAAGTCTCATTTTCAATCGGTTAACCATCTGAAATCAACCCTAGGCCCTCAGAACCTTAACCAAACATACCAAAAAGTCCTAAAACACGATAAGAACTTAGTCGAGCCTTCAAATCACCTCAAACAACATAAAAACACGAACTACACCCCAATTCAAGCCTGATTGACCCCAAATTTTGCACACAAGTCACAAATGACACCATATACCTACTCCAACTCCCGGAACTCCAATCTGAGCCCGGTAATCACAAAGTCTACTCTCGGTCAAACTTTCAAATTTTTAATTTTCGCCATTTTCAAGACTAATTTCAGTACGGACCTCCAAATCACAATCAAGACACGCTCCTTTGGCCCAAATCGCATAACGGAGCAATGGAACCATCAAAACTTCATTCCGGATTCGTTTACACATAAGTCAACATCCGGTCAACTATTTCACTTTAAGCTTTCAACCTTGAGACTAAGTGTCTCAATTCATTCCGAAATCCCTCCGGACCCGAACCGACTACCCCGACAAGTCACATAACAACTATAAAGCACAAAATGAGCAGTAAATGAAAGAACGGGACTACAACTCTCAAAACGACCGACCGGGTCGTTACACTAAGGGTTTGCTGTATTCCTAATTTTATACCTTTATCTTAACTCTGTAAACTTCACGTATTTTCTTCCCTTTAAAAAATTTATATTTAACGGGACGTTCATTCATATATTAACTCAATTTTACACCTATTCTTAATTTACTTGCCTGCCTCTGTAGCTTTGCCTTTGCCAACCGATGAGTACATTGTTCAGGATAGGATTCTGATTCTCTTGTTTGATCAAAATGGAATAACCCACCTTTTGTTTTTTCTGTTTTTAATAAATAAGTAGTATATGTCAAAAGAAAACGTCACGCTGGAGACCTTGAAAGGTAAACAACAAAAAAGTTAATACTCTATATATAATCAAACTATACTAATTTACCATAGTTAAATAACAAAATAAAATAAGAATGTGTAGTTTAGCTATAACAATCATACATTTATTAATTATTTGGCATAAGCATAGGGTGATGTATAAGTCTTTACCAAGAAGGATCTACCAAATTGAGAATACTACTACTTTATTTCGATCCCCTTTTTCGTTTCTTTCTTTAGCTTGAGCACAATAATAGTGTTGCAAGTTGCAAAATGGATAAGCTAAAGAATAAAAACTTATGGAAGCTGTATTTTCCACGTACCTGAAAACTGAAATCAGATATCTAAAAAACTAGTCGAAGGTCTTGTAATTTCAGAAGAGGAGTATATATATTCCCTCCGGTTCAAAATAAGTGATTTTTTGGTCTTTTTCTTGCGATCCAAAGTAAGTAATTTTTTTAGATTTCAAGAAAGAATTAATTTTTTTTTCCTACATTGTCCATGGAGTAAATAGTATTGGAATATGTATTAGGAGTGTTTATGTGAGATAGTAAAGGTTAATATGGTCAATTCTATTACTAATTAATGCTAAAAGATGGATTTCTTAATCTGTGTGAAATCACCCAAAAAATCACTTATTTTGAAACGGAGGGAATATATTCTAACGGCTAATGATTAATCTTTTTGTAGTTGACATCTCTCTAGAAGGATGAGTGAGCTGTCCTCTTTTATTCAAGTAATCGTTTTCCGAAACATGTTCATGGATGTTGAGATTCAATGAAATGATCCTCAAGAATTAGCTAGAAAATTCTCTCCTATTTCGTACCTTATGGTATATTTTACTAGTTGTGCAAACGACAGTGTTGGTAATACACAAAAATAACTGAGCTAGCTATGAGTGTCCTTTGGTTATGTTCGAGAAAAAACCCAAAATCATATATTATGTTTGGCTTTAGACTCAAACTCATACATATTCTTCCACATGGAGCACTAATAGTCTATTAACTTAAACAAAATGATGCACTTTTAGTCATAATGCTAAACACCATTAATTTTTAACATAAATCTAAAATCTTACAAAATATTTGTTCCATTTATTTTCTTGCTTACTGAAGAAAGAAAGATGAGAGATTTATGTAGATAGTAAATAACAAATATACATAAAGTTTATTTACTATTTATTTACTACACTTAAAATATACATTTACTAAGAAATGTTAAACATTATTAATTTTTATTTGCAATGATTGTTATCTAGATAACCTCAAATGTTATTCAAATTTTTTATTAGATACATAAAAAAAATTATGTATATTTAACGGTGTTTAAAATTAACTAGTAAACATAAAATAAAAAAATAAATTACGTATCTAATAAATGTTATCTCCACCTTTACATACAATGTTAAACTATTTGACATGTCATACAGTTCAACAAATGTTATCTCTGCCACTGTATGACAAGCCAAATAGTTTAACATTTTATGTAAAGGCGGAGATAATATTTATTAGATACATAAAATTTATTTTTTTATTTTAGGTATGTTTAATAGTTAATTTTAAATAGTGTTAAATATACATAATTTTTTTTATGTATCTAATAAAAAATCTGGATAATATTTGAGGTTATCTAGATAACAATCATTGCAAATAAAATTTAATAATGTTTAACATTTCTTAGTAAATATATATTTTAAGTATAGTAAATATATACTAGTAAATAAACTTTATGTATATTTACTATTTACTATCTAGATAAATCTCTCAAATTTCTTTCTTTCAGTAAGCAAGAAAATAAATGGAACAAATATTTTGTAAGATTTTAGATTTATGTTAAAAATTAATGATGTTTAGTATTATGACTAAAAATATATCACTTTGCTTAAGTTAATATGTATGACTTTGAATCTAAAGCTAAATATAATGTATGATTTTAGACTTATTCTCGGTTATATCCAAAATATAAATATAAAATTTATATCTCCCACTTTTACCTCGAACTTGGAGCAAGTGTCATGCCGTATAATCGTCAAATACGTAATGAGTACACATATGTGCGTTCTAGACAATGAAAAGCCAAGAGTCAAACCTTTCTAACTTTTGTTTTAAATCGGAAATTGGTTCTTTCTTTTCTTGAAATAATAAAATAAGGCACAATAAGCCTCACTTATAATATCACACTGAATATGTTATTATTTGCAAAAATACAGCACAACAAGAAACTACAGAAAGAAATACTTACTAATCAATTCGTTAGGGTATACCGTATGAGGATCGATTTTTCTAATTTTCGATCTTGTTATAAATAAAAAAATTTAGACAAGAGAGGTTGATTTGATGGTAAGCAACCTACACTTTCAACCAAGAGGTTGTGAGTTCAAATCTTTTCAAGAACAAAGTAAAAAGTTCTTGGAGGGAAGAATGCCGCTGAGTGAGATTATACTAGGTTGTTGTTGTTCTTTGTTATAAATAAAGAAATTCCTTTACACGATTCGCCTATAAATTAAAAGACCTGTCCATGAAGTCAAATCTTGAAATAACGTTCCAAATCATATTTCTGACAAGAAATTAAGTTAATACATATTTCAATTGTTAGAGCTGTCTAGGAGTGGCAGTAGCCGTCACTTGACAATGAATGCCTCGTCCTTTCCCTAAATAAGCTGCTATGAGCTTACTTATTCTTTCTTGTACAACAGAAATAAAATATACTGTACTTCATTTCAATTTAGATGGGTACTTTAATTTGATATGAAATTTATAATTTTCTTTTTAAATTTATGTTCTTAAAAATTTAAGAGGTAAAAGCTTTATGAGACTATGATATTTGTGTGATTATAAAAATTTATCATTAAGAATAAAATATGTAAAATAAAGAGTTTAAGTTGAATTATTTTTAATTATAGAAATTGCATTTTTAACGGACTAATAAGGAAAGTGTGTAATCTAAATTTAAACAGATGAGTAGTAAGTATTTTCTGTCGCGCCACCAGTGCTTTTCTAAGTAATTACTCCCTCTGTTCCAGTTTACGTGAACCTATTTCCTTTTTTGTCCGTTCCAAAAAGAATGAACTCTTTCTGAATTTGGTAACAATTTAACTTAAACTTACAACTCTGCCCTTAATGAGAAGCTTTTATAACCACACAAATACTCTGGGGCCCATTTGGACTTGTTTAAGAGGGGCATTTGCATCTATACCCGCTTTTTGTGCCACATTTTAACATGTGCCCGCTTTGCAAAAAAAAATTGCAAGCGTACCCACTTTTTCACATAACTTCAGCACACGAGGCTGAAGTAGCAAAGACAATTACACAAAACTTCAGCATTTCAGTAGCCGGGCTTGAAGTTCAACTCTAGAGCTGAAGTTTTTGTTTTGTAACTCGCGAACTTCAGCTCTAGAGCTGAAGTTTTATATTATAAGTTTTTGTTGAGTAACCGGGAAACTTCAGCTCTAGAGCTGAAGTTTGCCAGTTATAAAATAAAAACTTGTCTTTGTAATCGGAAAACTTCAGCTCTAGAGCTGAAGTTTGCCAGTTATAAAATAAAAACTTCAGCTTTAGAGCTGAAGTTTTTGTTTAGTAACCCGAAAACTTCAGCTCTAGAGTTGAAGTTTTCAAGTTATAAAATAAAAACTTCAGCTCTAGAGCAGAAGTTTTCAAGTTATAAAACAAAAACTTCAGCTCTAGAGCTTCAGCTCTAGAGCTGAAGTTTGCCAGTTATAAAATAAAAAACTTCAGTTAGAGCTGAAGTTTCCCAGTTATAAAATAAAAACTTCAGCTCTAGAGCTGAAGTTTTTGTTTAGTAATCCGGGTTTCTCAGTTATAAAGGGAAGTTGACGTTTTTTAAAAAGTAGGTACGGATGCAAACAAAAAGACAAAGCGGCTACAGGTTAAAAAGGGGCGCCCAAATATGGCGCTCCATGCAATTTTTACTGTTTAAGATCACAAATTCCAAAAGTCTTCATTTTTTTATTAAATTTCGTGTCAAGTCAAACAGATTCACATAAATTGGAACGAAGGTAGTACTAATTTAGAATTATAGCCAATTTGACTACTTTTTTTTGGGTTAAAAATATTTTTTTTTTCAAAGTTAAGATGTTTGGTGAAGCAGAAGCATTTTTTGAGATATAAAAAATTAGTTTCTTTCCAAAAGATTTTTTAAAAAAAATATTTTGAGAAAAATATACTAAGAAGTACTTTTTAAAAGTTTCGCCAAATAATGTTTGTTGCCCAAATATAATTTTCAAATTAATTAATCAATTACCAAATTGTTTCTCACAATAATTTATTATTTTTGAGAAAACCACTTTCAAATAAAAATTCAAAATAAGTTAAGTTTAGAAGCTTGGTCGGATATACTAAGTGGGCGTTTGGACATCGGAATTGTAAAATTTCGAAAAAAAAAAGAATTTTTTTCAACTAAAATTGTTATTAAAAAATCAGATTTGTGTTTGGACATAAATACAATTTAAAACTGTTTTTGAATATTTGTGCGTGATTTGAAGTGAAAATTTTAAAAACATACTGCTAATGTATCCTTTTTGGCAAAAGACAAAATTGGTAGCAAAGGAAATTAAACAATGGTTATGATCCAAAAATTAATTGGGAAAAAAATGACGCGCTGTCATAATTCATAGTAAAAATTGCACGGGGCGCCCTATTTGGGCGCCCCTTTTTAACCTGTAGACGCTTTGTCTTTTTGTTTGCATCCGTAACCACTTTTTTAAAAACTTCAGCTTCCCTTTATAACTGAGAAACTTCAACTCTAGAGCTGAAGTTTCCGGGTTACTAAACAAAAACTTCAGCTCTAGAGCTGAAGTTTTTATTTTATAACT
>MU690989.1:56349-69516 GCA_026770625.1 Nicotiana glauca
AGATTTGTGCAAAGGCACCCCAGTTTCCCGAAATTGCCTTATTGGTGTAACTTCCCAATGTGTGCCAGATTGCAAATGTTGTTGCTATTTGGGTAATGTGCAACCCTTGAAGTAAATGAAAATTTTGTGAAACTTACGTAGTACGTAAATGATTAATGATAGTGTAGATTGGTAATGGTTAATTGAAGCATTTCTAGCATGTTAAAGTGATTGGAATGTATGGGGCTCATTGAAGTGACCCGGTTGTGTGGAAAGTAAATGACCTTGATTGAACGAGGTGCAAATTGTGGTGTAAAGAGAACGAGCTAATTGTAAGTTGTTTAAAGTGTATGAATATGTATGAGTTGTTAAGGAATGAATTATATACCAGTTGTAGGGATAACAAAAACTGTGTAATGGTCTTGGAAATATATTTCAGGGGCTCTCTGACAGGAATTTTTTTTCCGAGTAATTTAAGATTTTGTCGTGCCAAGGTAGGCTAAATTATTTTATTTCGTGTGCAAATGAGGATTTATGATATGATGGATATGAATTGGATATGCTAATAAGCTTATAAGTCATATTAGAAGTGAATTGGGGTCTAAGGAGAGGCCTAAGTCTAAGCCAAGTTGGAAACTTTCATATTACACGAAAGTTGTAGATGAGTTATAAGGAGTTGTGTGATGACATCACTTTGGACGACCATATCTCCAGTTATATAAATATTTGTGTGATGAATAACATATCAAATTAAATCTCTTTGAGTCTAGTTTCCAACGCAACAAACCGTTTATCATTTGGAGATATATACAGAAAGTTATGACTATTTAACTGGGCATGTGTCACTAGAGCGCCCAGGTGCGCGATCGTGCTTGTGGACGCGCATATCGCGAAGTATTCTGCTTTTGGACGTGCATATTAGCGCGTGGAAGGCTTCTAAATACCCCTAAAGACCGGAAATAAGAGAATTTGAGATATCTCTCGAGCTTAGGGCTTTCTCTACACCCCAACTCGACCAAGGCATCAAATTGCACACCTAAGGTGAGTTTTTAAGTGTGTTTTCATGGTGATTTCACTTCTCAATTACTAGTTACAACATGATTGTGGTTGGATTTCATAGGATTTCTTCAAAACCTCAAGAACACCCCAAAGTTGTCTTTCAAGATTTGGTCTACAAGAGGTAATCCGACACCTTAGACTTATTCATAGAGGCTCCATAGACACAATGTGAGTGGTGTATAAAAGTATTTTGGGTAGTAACTGTATGGTTCGGAATCATGGTCCACGTTGGTAAATGTTGTATGTATTTTTGCAAGTACTTGGTATCAAATGTTGGAATTGATAAAAAGTAGAAATGAACTCAAGTTGTAAGTTTATGCTTAAGTCTTAAATTGCTATTTCAAAAGAATAATGTATATTGGAATCATGGGGTAACGCGTGGGATAGGAAAGGCAATTCCAGGTCCGCTTGACTGGGGTCCTCCGGTTGAGCACCGATCGTGTCCCTCGGTTTTGGGGCGTGACACCAAGGGCCTTTACCAAAAAGAAGAGTTCGACCTTGATCAAACGACGATGGGATAATGTTTTGATAAGTCAAAATAATACCTTTTAAGGCCAAGGACATTCGTCAAAAAGAAGAGTTAGACCTTGATCGAACGACGACTGGTTATCATTTTGATAAGTCAGAATAACGTCCTTTAAGGCCATAAGACATCTCCAAAGAGAAAATTTGAAATATTCCTAAGGCCAAGGGCCATCGAAAGGTATAAAAATACCGAGACTCACCATACAAGAATCTATCCCACGCCAAAATCACGCCAAACGAAAACAAATGTAAAGCACAAGACAAATAACAGCGAAAAATTCTTCTTTATACAAAGTCTCCGTGCAAATGGTCACGGATTATATGAGACCCAAGTGAACAATAAAAAAAACAACAAGAGAAAAAAATAAGAAAAGAACAACTGCAACTGACAACGAATAAAGAAAAAAAGAAGGAAGAAAACAACAAACGGAAAATGGATCAAGGTCACTATTGTTTGACTCAAAAGATATTATAATCTTATTGAATAAATCAATCAAAGAAAATGATCGGGTAAATCTTAGTCACACATAATGAAATCCAGACCAATAAACTAGATGGAAGAATATCATATAGAAAAGGTGAAGATAGATGATCTTATTGATACTTTCCGATATTGTTCTCATTAATAGATGGAGAGAAGCATGTTACATATTACATCAACTACTGAAGATTGCCTCGTTCGTCCTTTTATTTGTCAGAAATTATATAAGGGAGATATTTAGAGAACTGTAGAGATGGAGAGCTGGAGTGGGAGTTCTGTTTCTCTCCCTTGCCCCTTTCTTCGGAGGTCCTTCTTCCCTATTTATAGTCGTAGATCTCTTGACGTATACTTGACTTGGTGCTTTTCCTTACTCCATCTGCCTTGTTCGTCCATTGGGGGTCGTTCCATCTCGTTTCGTTGTTTGAACAAAACGTTGGTCGGCTTGACCGTTTTAATAAGATTTTGACCAATACAGTTAGTCCCTCCATCTGTCGGGGTCGTCCCCTGTCGAGCTCGGCAGACGGATCATGATTGTTATTAACCCGAAAAAAATCTGACTGCTTTCTCCCTAGCTATGCCCCTTAGATTTAGAGGAGATGACGACGCTCTCTCAATATCCCTGGACTGTTGCGATAGTTTCGGAATCGAAACATCATTGAACTGAATCGTTATTTTGTGGTTGCTACCATTATGACACACATTCCCTGAGAATCGAAACGTTTCGCATGCCACCGGGTTTGATTGGCGACTCTTGGGTTTCATGCTCAAGAGATCAATGTCTCCTATAAATAGAAGGAATTCATCATTCGATCGCCACATTCCTTTGCTTTTTGTTTGAAACAAATCCTACGAGCTTACTTTCTTCTTAATACTTCAAATTTTTACCTGTCTCTTATGAGTCAAAAACTTCCATGCCTCTCTTTCATAGCCTCTTTTCTTTGTCAATTTGGCATAATGGTTGGTAGTTTTTCTCGCGTTGATCTCACCATCCCAATTCTGGTGCCAGAACATGATACTCCAACTACCGGAGGAGCAGAACTGGTGGATGATGAAGAGCTTCCATCAGTAGCCGAGATCTTGCCTCGCCCTGAAAGAGCATGGATTGATTTAAGTAGTCGCACCGGGGAGGAGCCGGAACTTGTCCCCTCAGTAATAAAGGATGATGATATTGCTGATTTGAAAATTCGGTAGGGAATTCCTAATTATGTCGAAATGCGATCGATGGTAGGGGACGACGTCATCCATTTTGACCGCCCGGGTACTGCGTGTGCCATGCGTATCCCTTCCTTATTGGGTATGCTCTTCCTCTCCCTCTTTTGGCGGTGGACTTATGTCACTTTTATGAGGTATGCCCTGTCCAACTCTCGCCATACCTGTATAAATTGTTTCTGATGTTTCTTAAATTTGCGGAGTTTGCTGGCCTTGAGGTCACTTTGGGGCATATGCTCAACATCTTCGCCTCTCAGTATATTCATGGTACGATGATCCACATGCTCCCTTAGAGGTCAAAGAGTCTGGTGGCAAAGATGGACGACAGGGCTAACCGTCATTTCTATGAGAATTACTTCTACGTACGGACCGAACACCTCGTGGCAGATCCAATGGGGTTCCTTGAGAAATGGAACTTTGTGCGTAAGTTTGAATGTTGTTTAATTTTTGTTCAAAGGAATGCACAACCACTTCTTGTCATGATACTAAATTTTTGCAGCCGCGAGATTGCCTCATCCACCTGTCGAAGGTATCCGTGAGTGGGTGAGCGCTATTCTTCTTCATACAACGGGGGTCCGCACATGGGCGGCCTTCTATGATAAGACTCTTTCTGGTAAGGTGTCATTTTTGTTCACCATTTTTCTCCTTCTCCTCTTTGTATTCAATTCCTCATGTAATGCTCATTGGTGTCAGGGAAGGTGCGGAGAGTGAGGGCTCCTCCGTTAGCTTTTTGGCAACCAGCTTCATCTACTTGCCCTATCACAGTACCCATCGCCTGACCTTCGTCGATGGCTGCTTCAGTTGAGTCTGCAGCCGTGGTTATTCATGCGAAGACTACTTCTCAAGCTAAAGTTCCGACTCATGTCGTTCGCCTGACGGGTGAATATCCACCTACTGAGAAAGAAGAGGGGCAATCTAAAAGGCGGCGAGTGGAGTTTGAGACAGCGCCCCCAATAGTGATTCATCTTGATGACTCTCCATCGACGGGATCTGGAGTGGGGGTTGATGCGGCTCCCCCCATAGGGACGGAGCCAGCCGTGCCTCTGCTCAATCAGAGATTCCAACCATTGTCGGTGATCAACAACCTGTCGTGGTGGAAGGTTAGATTTCTAGGGCCGCCGTTGTAGTATCAGACGTACCCTCGTCCTCTGCGTTTAGTCATGCTTCTTCCTTAATTGCTGAAAGAGGAAAGGACGTGATGGTCGACGATTACAAATTCGAGTCGAAACTCGACCCTGATGATGTCAGGATGTTTGAGGAGGGAATTACTTACTTGGTGGTTCATGAGGGAGGACCACCCCGTATTCTTGAGATCCCTTCGGATATCAATCTCTTAGGGGACATGGAGAATCTAGTGCCACATTTTGACATTCTATGCTTCACAGTCGAGATTACGACCCTTCACACCGTTCTCGATGCTGACTTGATGGACGAGGTGGCCGCTATGGGCTTAAGGGTACGTTACACTTTCTTTTGCTTTTCCCCCATCTTTTTCAGTGATAGGATTCTAACCTGTCTTTTCATTTTTTAGACGTATATCGTGGAGGTGGAGAACATTTGCAGGGCCAATATTCGGGACAAGATTTTCTTAAAGATGCTGGAGAAGTATCGTCGCTACCGCATCAAGTGTCACGAGATGCATGAGCGGCTGAAGGCAAACACCGGCGATCAGTCTCTTGGCGAGGAATTGGAGAAGAGGGACTAGGAATTAATGCAAGCCATCCGCAGCAAGAGTGTGCTTGAGGAGAAGCTTCATGTAAAGGATGAGGAGCTCGAGTTGGGCAAGGGGGTCTCCACAGAGTGTGAGAATCTTTAGGAGGAACTGAGGTCGATACAGTCGGAGATGGATCAGAATCTGATCAAGGTCGAGGCGCTGAGCATGGAATGGATGGGGAAATTGGCCGAGCTAGAAAACAAGGTTGCTGGGTTGGAGAGTGCTTGGTCCGTGGTTTCGGCGAGGGCGGCGGCCTTGGTGAACACCATCTATGTCCTCCAATCCAAGCAGAAATTGGAAAGGGCGACGACCACACTTATGGAGGCGAGGCTCAAGGAGCGCATACGTGAAATCGACTGGGAGGCATCGATTCTGGGGGATCGGGTCACAACTCTAGAGGCAGAAAAGGAGTGGCTGGTGGCTCAAATTGGATATTCCTCCACTGCCATTACCCGCCATTTATATGAGCTTTGGGTTTATATCGAAGCCCAACGGGATATATACAAGAGTTTGTGGGAGGCGAGTAATGTGACTGAGGATGATATGAAAAGGTGCGGGTAAAGGCGTGGGAGGAACACGTCAATTGTGGATATGGCACGACGATGCCAGAAGCAGATGGGGCCGCGGACGCTGAACGACAAATTCCAGGAGATGATGGTAGAGAGGGCGGCGATGATGATGCCGAGTAGAGAGATAGTGACCTTGATCTATTTTTCGTTTGTTGTTTTCTTCCTTCTTTTTTTCTTTATTCGTTATCGGTTGTAGTTGTTCTTTTCTTCTTCTTTTCTCATGTTGTTGGTTTTTTTATTGTTGACTTGGGTCTCATTTAATCCGTGACTATTTGCGCGGAGACTCTGTATAAAGAAGAATTTTTTGCTGTTATTTTCCTTGCACTTTACCGTTGTTTTCATTTTGCGTGATTTTGGTGGGCGATAGATTCCCGCACGGTGGTCCCGATCTTTTTGTACCTTCTAATAGCCCTTATCCTTAGGAATATTTTAAATTTTCCCTTTGGCGATGGCTTATGGCCTTGAACTATGTTATTTTGACTTATCAAAATGGTAACCTGTTGTCGTTCAATCGAGGTCGAACTCTTCTTTTTGGCGAAGGTCCTTAGCTTTAAAGGGTGTTATTTCGACTTATAATGTTAACCCGTCGTCGTTCGATCAAGTTCGAACTCTTCTTCTTGGCGAAGGCCCTTGGCCTGAAAGGGTATTATTTCGACTTATCGAAATGTTAACCCATCGTCGTTTGGTCAAGGTCAAAATCTTCTTTTTGGTGAAGGCCCTTTGCCTTAAAGGGGTGTTATTTTGACTTATTGAAATGTTAACCTGCCGTCGTTCGATCAAGGTCGAACTCTTCTTTTGGCGAAGGCCCTTGGCCTTAAATGGGTGTTATTTCGATTAATCGAAATGTTAACCCGCCATTGTTCGATCGAGGTTGAACTCTTCATTTTGGCGAAGGCCCTTGGCCTAAAAAAAGTGTTATTTCGACTTATCAAAATGTTAACCCACCGCGTTTGATCAAGGTGGAACTATTCTTTTTGGCGAAGGCCCTTGGCCCAAAAGGGTGTTAATTCAACTTATCAAAATGTTAACCCGTCGTCGTTCGATCGAGGTTGAACTCTTGTTTTTTGGTGAAGGACCTTGGCCTTAAAGGGGTGTTATTTCGATTTATCAAAATTTTAACCTGCCATCGTTCGATCGAGGTCGAACTCTTCGTTTTGGCGAAGGCCCTTGGCCCAAAAATGGTGTTATTTCGACTTATCGAAATGTTAACCCATCATCGTTCGATTGAGGTAGAACTTTTCTTTTTGGCGAAGGCCCTTGGCCTAAAAGGGTTGTTATTTTGACTTATCGAAATGTTAACCTGCCGTCGTTCGATCGAGGTCGAACTATTCTTTTTGGCGAAGGCCCTTGGCCTAAAAAGGTGTTATTTTGACTTATCAAAATGTTAACTCATTGTTGTTCGATCGATGCCAAACTCTTCTTTTTTTGGCGAAGGCCCTTGGCCTTAAAGGGGTTATTTTGACTTATCGAAATGTTAACCCACCATCGTTCGATCGAGATCGAACTTTTCTTTTGGGGAAGGCCCTTGGCCTTAAAGGGGTGTTATTTTGACTTATCAAAATTTTAACCCACCATCGTTCGATTGAGGTTGAACTCTTCTTTTTGGCGAAGGCACTTGGCCTAAAATGGGTGTTATTTTGACTTATCGAAGTGTTAACCCGCTACCGTTCGATCGAGGTCGAAATCTTCTTTTTGGCGAAGGACCTTGGCCTAAAAGGGTGTTATTTTGACTTATCAAAATATTAACCTGTCGTCGTTCGATCGAGGTCAAACTCTTCTTTTTTGGCGACGACCTTTGTCCTTAAAGGGGTGTTATTTCGACTTATCGAAATGTTAACCTGCTGTTGTTCGATCGATGTCGAACTCTTCTTTTTGGCGAAGGACCTTGGCCCAAAAAAGGTGTTATTTCGACTTATCGAAATGTTACTTGTCGTCATTCGATCGAGGTCGAACTCTTCTTTTTGGCGAAGGCCCTTGGCCTAAAAGGGTGTTATTTCGACTTATCGAAATGTTTACTCATCGTCGTTCGATCGAGGCCGAACTCTTCTTTTTTGGCAAAGGCCCTTGGCCTTAAAGGGGTGTTATTTTGACTTATCGAATTGTTAACCCAGAGTCGTTCCAGTTTTTCTGAGAATTAGGCATCTTTTGGGAGAGTCCCAATTAGCTAGATATTGTCCCATCGGAGGGGGTAACACTGGAGAGTACGAAATGTTGCCATATCACTTATATTTGTTTGGTGCATTCACAGGAGTTTCCTTGCCTGACTCCTACCTTTCGGTCTGGAGATACCATTGGCGGGCGATGTTTTGGTTGCCGTGTGGTAGTTTTTTATTCTCCAATTGAAGTGTTTCGTGGATCGCTCGGTCACGCAGCGTTTGTGTCCTTGCTTGAGCAGAGAGTAGAAATCAAGTTAAAATGATACTTTTCTTATTCCCATCTGATGGATTGACGAATCAGAGTAGGTTTTTAACGTAGCTTGTTTCGTCTAGCCTTTCGATGGTTGATGGGTCCGTTCCTACATTTGGTGACTCTATTTCAGCTTTGTTCCCCTTTCTAGGATGTGCCTTTCTTACGCTTGGCAGGGCTTTGTCTTAGCGCTCTTCTTGAGGGATAATCGTGTTCTTTGTCTTTGGTCTGGAAGAGACTAGGAAATTTCACTAAGAAATCTCCACAGACGGCGCCAAACTATTTGACTCAAAAGATATTATAACCTTATTGAATTAATTAATCAAAGAAAATGATGGGGTAAATCTTAGTCGTACATAATAAAATCCAGACCAATGAACTAGACGGAAGAATATCATACAGAAAAGTAGGGGTGTGCATTCGATTTATCGATTCAATTTTGACCCTTATTGATAATTACTTATCGATTATCGATTTGCACATATGCTTATTGTTATCGTTTCAATAAGGTTTCGATTTTTTCGATTTCAATTTATCGATTTTTGGGGCTTATCGATTCGGTTATCAATTATACCAATAAGAAAATTTGCGGGATTCCACGAAAAGTATATCGCTATAAACATGCCTAACTAATATGGACAAAAAGAAGCTAAAATAAGACGAACACCGTATATAACATAAAAATTATATCAACAAGCACATGCAACGAAACTAAAGTAAGGGATCAAATGTATGCCACTAACGCTCCAATGGTATAAAAAAACAAATACACCATCACGGCTAATTCTGTATTCCATTAAAATAGTGGGATGAGTTATTGGTTAATAGTGATAATTGGATGAACCAATACTATGTTTATGGGCTGAAAAGATTTATACCTACAAGGTGTTTGATAATATGCCTAAATGGCATAAGTTATGGAATTTTTTACTAATATTGGCCCTATCGAATGTTGTATTGTAGATTGAAGTTGCTTAATTGTATTGGATCCTTATAGTGTCATTAAGGGGCGAATTTGAGGTATGTATGGCTAACATTAACCTTTGTAAAGTCACATTGTTTGGAGTACGAGAAATTGGTACGTGTTATTTATGTGAACTATGTGTGAATTTTGGTTGTTTCACGGGTGTTAAGGCAAGATGTCCTATTTCACTTCGTTCCTTTGAGCTTTAAATATGATCATTCCTTAAATATGGTAGAGAAAATAATATGGTCAACAACTTAGGGTAAAGGAAAGGGTATTATAGAATAAGGGTTAAAAAAATAAAAAATATCTTTTTAGTGTATCTTATCGGTTTATCAATAAATCGATAATCAAAGAGGACAAATCGAAATCGATAACTCGATAAGGAAAATTTCGAAGTCGAAATCGATAAATCGGTAAACCGATAACAAATAATCAATTTGGTTTATCGATAAACTAATTAGAATGCACACCCCTACAGAAAGGGTGAAGATAGATGATCTTATTGAAACTTTCCGATATTTTTCTCATTAATCGATGGAGATGAGCATGTTACATATTACATCAATTGCTGAAGATTGTCTTGTTCGTCTTTCTATTTGTCAGAAATTATAAAAGGGAGATAGATGGAAAATTTTGAGAACTGGAGAGATGGAGAGCTGGAGTGGGAGTTCTGTTTCTCTCCCTTTTCCCCCTTTCTCCGGTGGTCCTTCTTCACTATTTATAGTCATAGATCTCTTGGGATATACTTGACTTGATACTTTTCCTTACTCCATCTGCCTTGGTCATCCGTTGGGGGTCGTTCCATCTCATTTCGTCGTTTGAACGGAACGTTGGTCGGCTTGACCGTTGTGGTCAGATTTTGACCAATACAACTATCTCTCTACTCGGCATCATCATCGCCGCCCTCTCCACCATCATCTCCTAGAAATTCTCCTTCGACGTCCGCGCCCCCATCGGCTTCTGGCATCGCCATGTCATATCTGTAATTGACGCGGGCCTCCCGCGCCTTTACCCACGCCTCTTCATATGCAGCTTTAGTCACATTACCCACCTCCCACAAACTTTTGTATATATCCCGCTAGGCTTCGACATAAACCCAAAGCTTGTGTAAGTGGCGGGGAACGATGGTGGAGGAAGATTCAATTTGAGCCAGCATCCGTTCCTTTTCTGCCTCCAGAGCTGCGACCCGATCCCCCAGAACCGATGCCTCCCGGTCGATTTTGCTAATGCGCTCCTCGAGTGTCACCTCCATAAGTGTGGCTGTCGCCCTTTCCGATTCCTACTCGGATTGGAGGACACATATGGTGTTCTCCAAGGCCGCCGCCCTCGCCAAAGCCGCGGACCAAGCACTCTCAATGCTCTCCAACCCAACAAACTTGTTTTCCAGCTTGGCCAGTTTCTCCATCCACTCCGTGCTCAATGCCTCGACCTTGATCAGATTCTGATCCATCTCCGACTGCATCGATCTCAGTTTCTCCTAAAGATGCTCACACTCTACGGTGACCCCCTTGCCCAACTCGAGGTCCTCGTCCTTTACATGAAACTGCTCTTCAAGCACACTCTTGTTGTGGATGGCTGCATCAATTCCTGGTCCCTCTTCTCCAATTCCTCTCCAAGAGACCGATCACCACGGTTTTCCTTCAGCCTCTCATGCATCTCGCGACACTTGTTGCGGTAGCAACGATAGTTCTCCAGCATCTTCAAGAAAATCTTGGCCCGAATGTTGGCCCTGCGAATGTTCTCCCCCTCCACCATATACGTCTGAAAAATTAAAATATAAGTTAGAATCCTGTCACCGAGAAAGACAAGGGAAAAGCGAAAGAAAGTGTAGCGTACCCTTAAGCCCATAGCGACTACCTCATCCATCAAGTCAGTATCGGGAACGGTTTGAAGGGCCACATTCTCGGCTGCGAAGCACAGAATGTCAAACTGCGGCACCAGATCCTCTGTGTCCCCTAAGATATAGATATCCGAAGGGATCTTAAGAATACGGATCATGCCTCCCGCATGAATCACCAAGTGAGTAATGCCCTCCTTAAACATCCTGACATCATCAGGCTCGAGGTCAAATTCAGATTTATAATCATCGACCATCATTCCCTTTCCTCTTTCAATCGTTGAGGAAGAAGCACGACCAACTGCAGAGGACGAGGGTATTTTCGAAACTACAACGACGGCCCCAAAAATTTGACCTTCCACCATAATAGGCTGTTGATCACCGACAATGGTTGGAATCTCTGATTGAGCAGAGGCAACGACTGGCTCCTTCCCTATGGGGGGAGCCACGTCAACCCCCACTCCAGATCCCGTCGAAGGAGAGTCATCTAGATGAATCACTGTTGTATGAGCTGTCTCAAACTCCACTCACCGCCTTTTGGATGGCCCCTCTTTTTCCTCAGTAGGTGGAGATTCACCCGTTGGGACAACGACACAAGTCGGATTTTTAGCCTGAGAAGTGGCGTCTGTAGGAGTAACCACGGCCGCAGACTCAATTGCAACAGCCCTCGACAAAGGTCGGGCGGTGGGTACTGTAATAGGGCGAGTAGATAAAGCTAGTTGCTGAAAAGCTAACGGAGGAGCCCTCACTCTCCGCACCCCCTCTAACACCAATGAGCAGCATGTGAGGAATTGAATACAAAAAGGAGAAAGAGAAAAAAGGTGAACAGAAATGACACCTTACCAGAAAGAGGCTTGCGCCCATATTTGTCATAGAAGGCCGCCTATGTCGTACGAGGAAGAATAGCGCTCACCCACTCTCGGATACCTTCGACAAGTGGATGAGCAATCTCGCAGCTGCAAAAATCAGCAAAGATTTTGTATCACGACAAGAAGTGGTCGTGCATTTCTTTGACCAAAAATTAAACAACATACAAACTTACGTGCAAAGTTCCATTTCTCAGGGAACCCCGTTGGATCTGCCACGTGGTGCTCGGTCCGCACGTAGAAGTAATTCTCATAGGAACGATGGTTAGCCATGCCGTTCATATTCACCACCAGACTCTTTGACCCTCGATGGCGCATATGGATCATCTTACCATGAATATGCTGAGGGGCCAAGATGTTGAGCATATGCCCCAAAGTGCCCTTACGGCCGACGAGCTCCACGAATTTAAGCAACATCAGAAACAATTTGTACAGGTATGATGTGAGTTGGGCAGGGCATACCTCATAAAACTGACAAAAGTCCATCACCAGAAGAGGGAGATGAAGAGTGTACCCAATTTGGAAGGGATATGTGTAGCACACGCAGTACCTAAGGCGGTCAAAATGGACGATGTCGTCCTCTATCGTCGGCCTCATTTCGACATAATCGGGAATTCCCCTTCGGGTTTTCAAATCAGCAATATCCTCCTCCTTTATCACTGAGGGGACAGGTTCCGGGTCTTCCCCAGCGTGACTGGTGAAATCAGTCTGCTCTTCCAGGGCAAGGCAAGTTCTCGGCTACTGATGGAACCTTCTCATCCTCCACCATTTCTGCCCCTCCGGTGGCCGGAGTATCATTTTTTGGTACGTGAATTGGGATGGGGAGATTAGCGTGAGAAGAACTACCAACCATTGTGCCAAATTGACAAAGAAAAGAGGCTATGAAAGAGAGGAATGGAAGTTTTCGACTCACAGGAGACAGGTAAAAATTGAAGTATCAAGAAGAAAGTATGCTCACAGGATTTCTTTCAAACAAAAAGCAAATGAATGTGCCGATCGAATGATGTATTCCTTCTATTTATAGGAGACATTGGTCTTCTGAGCATGAAACCTAAGAGTTGCCAATCAAACCTGGTGGCATGCGAAACGTTTTGATTCTCTAGGAACATGTGCCATAATGGTAGCAACCACGAAATAACAATTCAGTTCGATGATGTTTCGGTTCCGAAACCGTTTCAATGGTCCAGGGATATTGTAAGAGCGCCGTCATCTCCTTTAAATCTAACGCGCCGTCATCTCCTCTAAATCTAAGGGGCATAGCTAGGGAGAAAGTAGTCAGATTTTTCTCGAGTTAATAACGATCATGATCCGTCTGCCGACCCGGACAGGGGACGACCTCGACAGACGGAGGGACTAACCGTATTGGTCAAAATCTGACCACAATGGTCAAGCCGACCAACATTCCGTTCAAACGACGAAACGAGATGGAACGACCCTCAACGGACGACAAACGCAGACGGAGTAAGGAAAAACATCAACTCAAGTATATATCAAGAGATCTACGACTATAAATAGGGAAGAAGGACCTCCGACGAAAAAGGGGGGGGGGGGGGGG
>MU690989.1:69878-91645 GCA_026770625.1 Nicotiana glauca
CTTCTATAATTTCTGACAAGTAGAAAGACGAACAAGGCAATCTTTAGCAATTGATGTAATATGTAACATGCTCATCTAGATCGATTAACGAGAACAATATCGGAAAGTTTCAATAAGATCATTTATCTTCACCTTTTCTGTATGATATTCTTCCGTCTAGTTCATTGGTCTGAATTTTATTATGTGTATTATCCCATCATTTTCTTTGGTTGATTTATTCAATAAAGTTATAATATTTTTTGAGTCAAATAATCTTGGCGAAGAACAAGAATGAAGAAAATAAGAGAAATGTGCCCAACAGTAATAAAGGGTGTCACTAAGTTGACCTCCGATCCAGCCTAATAGTAAGCAATTTATCAAAAGCAACGCAACATTTTATTTGTTAGAGAGGAAAATGATCGGAAGAAAACCTAATCTACATCTGACTTTTCGTCTTGTTTCATGGAGTAATAAAAAAAGACGGAATCCAACGGCATGCAACTTACTATACTTAATAGAGGGTTTTCCGAATGGGGATGAGAAGGGCAAGGGGTGTAGGCCGGCCTTTGCTTAGCATTCAGTTGAAATGAGATTCTTTGAAATCTTTTTCAAAACATAAAAATTATAATGTCATATTTCATTTTTCATTTTTCTTTCGTTACTTATCTCCTAAGGCAACTTTCGTGACGCACTCAAATTCTTGGTAAAACGTGTTGTGACCATAAATTAAAGAGCACAATATATTTTTTAAATGCATAACCTCTTCCGAAAAAAAAAAAGGACCTACTGATTTTTTTTCTTACTGTTCTGATTATGTGATGCTTTTTACTTTTTAGAATATTTCAATATTCCAAAACTGAACTTAAGGAGGAAGTTCCATAGTGGCCTTCAAAAGATCGATAGGGTACTATTCAACTTCGATACAATTTATCAATTTTTAAAAATTCACATTTATTAGATTATTTAAATTTTTATTTTGACAATAATGTTTGATATATCTTTATACTATGTTTATACTGTAAAAGTTAAATTAGCTTCAGATTGTGTGTTCGCGGAGTCATAAAGGGCGGCTCGATATATTTTGTGGCCTAAAACCAAATATTAATATGATGCCTATTTTTTATTTATAAATTCTATCTTAATTCAATTTTTTTTTAAAGAATAAAAGAGTGACCCAATTAATGGCTCAGCTAATCTCATAAACTAAAAATAGTGCGCGGATTTACAATATATATATATATATATATATATATATATATATATATATATATATATATATATATATATATATATATAAAATAATAATAATAATAATAATAATCCTTCAATTAGTAACTATTACTGAAAAATGGGGCCCTAAAAAATTGGGAGTCTAAAACACTTGCCTTAGTGGCCTGTGCATTAGAGCCGGTCCTGACCATCACATGAGAGCAGTGGCGCACCTTTATATTATAATGAGGGGTCACCCGAATTTGTGAGTTTTGGCAAAAATCTTGTATATGTATATGTATATACCTTAAAAATAGTTAATTTAAAATAATTGACACCCTAACACTAAAAGCTTTTAGAGACACTGGTTGAGCAGAATATTGTACCCTGTCGCATAAAAACCCTAGGTCAGCCTGTATAAGATGAAGTATTTCAAGGTGAATGCAGTAGCTAGTGATGGATGCAGGAATTCCACAAATTTATGTACCAAGATTTTTTTCACCTACATTAAAGTGTAACATTTGGACGAATGAGTTAAACCTAGATTGGTATGAGCAAATTTGCTTATGTTCAACCGAGATTTAATGCAATGTATTTCACTATATCCCAATCACCTTTCTTGTGTTAATAACTTTATCATCGGCTTTCTGGAAAGTTTTCTGATAAGTCTTTCGGTGACTCCATTATACAGGTTCCAAATATCCAAAAAGGAGAAAGGATGGGGAAAATTCGAATTTGTCATATGGCAGCAACGCCTTTGTCTAAAGAAGAAAAGGAAGGAATTTATCTCCATTGAAAATGTGGGGCAATTAATGGGATGGCAATTGGCTACGTTTCAAGAAGCACCTCTCGAGGAGATAAAATATTGATTTTACTTCACAACTCTATTATGCTAAATTAAATAGCAATATAATCCACTCTTTTCTCTTCGAGATAACAACATAATCTAGTTAGCATTACATATTCTTAGAATATGCAATGCGGAAAGCAAGCAAATAATCCAGACATCAAATATATGTAAGCTAGACAATGCTATAATTACTAGATTAGAAGCACTAACCTCTTGAAATTATTGCACAAATCCTCCACACAGCAAGAATCCAAGACTTCAGTCTTCTGCTATATGCCTAGTGATGTTAGGCTAGAAATCCGTGTTTTAGCCATAGTATTACATTCCAATGACTGCATTTTTACGTGCGTTTGAGTTCAAATGATAGTGAATTTCACTTAGTACGTGTTTTATGCCTTGCAGGAAGTGATACTGAGCTCAAAAGTTAATTTGGAGCTAAATTGATCAATTGGAGCTTTGAAATCTGAGTAAAAGCCCAATACATTAAGCCGGGATCGTGTTAGGAGGTCGTGTACCAAGTCCGGATATTAAAAGAGGATGAAATAAGTTCGATCTGAGAAAATTACATTGCCGCGCCGCATGGGGCGCTGCAAGGCACGGCGCAGCAGTGTAAAATGATGTCTGATGCAAAAAGTTGAGGCTGATGATAAAATGCACTAACGCGCCGCATGGTGCGGCGCAGCCTGCGGCATGACTGTTCAACTTTTACAGCGCGAAGTCCTAGTTCGCACAGGAAAGGGTTTTTTTCGTCTGGGTCCGACCCTATTTGGTATAAATACATGTAAAAATGCTATTTTGAGGAAGTTGGATAGATTTGAGACACAGATTCGACCTAAGGAGGGGGACACTACTTGAGGGTTAGACAACACCCTTGGAGGCAAGAACACGCTAGGAGCAAGGCGGAGAATTCTTCTACGAGTTTTTCCTTCCTCTTCCTATTTTTTATTGTTGGTTATGATTTTTAGTATTGTAGTTTTACATGCTATTATATAATTTGTTATCTGGGGTTTTGATGGAACCTTTTGTAGGATAAATTCTTGTTATTTTTATATAATTGAGCCGTAGTATTTTCTTTATTTGTTCAACTACGTGTTTATTGTAGTTAATTGACAGGATCCTCAATTAGATGTGCCTATTTAGTATGCATAACTCGGGAGAGACTGCATATTTAGGTAGTTGTTGAACAACATCACTCCCAAAGTATAAGAGAGATCTATAACTTCGGGTTTAAATGCGAGATTAGGGATAACGAAGCCTTGGGTGCAATCTAAAGTGAGCTGTAATAAACAAAGCCAGTTAGCGTAGCTCGGGAGAGTATGTCTAGTAAATTGTGGTAATTAATCGGGAGAGAGTTACGACAGTCAGAGCGCTCATGATCGGTAGAGAATACTTAGGCGCATTTATAGAAATGTAGCGGGAAGGATTCCGACAACTAGGAAAATCATAACTCTAGACCTCCTTAATCTTGACTCCATTCTTTATCCTTGTTAATTGATAATTTTACGGCTTTCTAGATTTGTTAGTTAATTATATAAAAATAAATATTATAATCTTTATAATTAAAAAATTATTTGGACTTGTGTTTCTTAGCGATATTGAACAACTATAGCTAAGCCTTAGTTCTCTTTGGGATTCGACTCCGGACTTGTAAACCAAATTATATTTGTAACGACCGCTTAGTCCTTTTTATAAGGCACAGTTGGGCGTGATCAAATTTTGGCACCGTTGC
Source organism: Nicotiana glauca (assembly GCA_026770625.1). Lineage (NCBI taxonomy): Eukaryota > Viridiplantae > Streptophyta > Magnoliopsida > Solanales > Solanaceae > Nicotiana > Nicotiana glauca. The sequence continues at coordinate 73,646 of MU690989.1, forward strand.
CGGAGAACTAACGGTGTAGTTGTAGGTGTACATATTGCTAGGTTTCAAGTTTGAACTTTTATTTTATTATTTGATTTTTTTTAATTTATTTATTTTTAGTTTTATTTGTTTATTTGAGAAATATAACATCATGGAATTATGAGAATTTTGTTGTTGGTAATTCTACTTTTGATCCTCCTTATGCATATTGTGAAGGAAACCACCCAGGGCAAAATTATCAAAATATTCCTAAGAGCGAATTTTGTGCACAAACTCAATCTTATGTGTGGAATGCGTGTGATATGTGTGGTGGTCAAGATGGTCACTTTCACGGTTGTGCTTATATTTCTTACCTTCCCCCAACCCCTTACTTTGATGGTTCTTCTTTTTTTGGTGAAGTTAATAGGAACAAAGAACCTAGGGAAGCTGACCTAAAGAAGCTTGAAGATATGTTAAAGTGCATTTTGGAGCAACAGAGTAAATTACTACTGCGGATAGAAAGGCAGGAGGAAACTATTCACAACTTGAAAGTTCACATGAGTCAACTGGTTGAAGTTTTTAATGCTCAACAAGCCAATATAGTGAATAGTATCCAAGAAGATCGTGAATTAGATACAGAAATTGATGAGCTAAAGGAGGAGGCTAGAATAGAACACCAACAATCAATCGCACTAGATTTTAAGGATGTCGATGTTGTAGAAGAGATACTAGAGTCAACCAATGATATTGTGGATACATATTTAGTTGACTCTATTGTCATTAGTGTTGAGACTGTAGACAATCCCAATATTCATGTAGTTGAGCGCATTGGTCCTCACTCCAAGCATTTTTCCACATTATGTTTAGACGATGATATGGAAATAGAGTCTTCCGAGCCATTTGAGGAGTCAGGGAATGAGGAAAAAAGTGCTTACATTCTGAAATTTTTCTTGCTAGAAAGTCGGGATTACACACCTCATATAAAGGCCAAGAAGTGTAGAATGCTACAATATTTTATTGGGCCAGTCAAATTAATTCTACCACCCCAGGAGAATGATTATAGAGCAGAATTAAAACTTGGGGTCCGATTCATAAGTTCAAAGTGGAGATAGAAAGTGATTCACGTTGTGCCGCGACGTTAAATCAAGCGCTTGTTGGGAGGCAACCCAGCTTTATTGCTTTTTTTAATTTATTTTTTATTTTTTAAATTGTATTATTTTTGTAGTGTTAATTTTTTATTTTTTAGGAGCATGGAAAGCAAAGGTATTGGAAGGATGCAACAACAAACCAAATGGTTGGAACTAAGTGTGAGGTACTCGCACAAAGGATCAAGCTTTGGAGAAGTCTGAATACCCCATGAACTACTAGTGCTTCGGCCTTTGGCCTACCAGGGAGTTTCTTTTACCCTCTTGTATGTATGGGTGTGCATTGGGGACAATGCATAATTTTCAGTGTGGGGTGAGGAGATTGTCTAGGTGACTTTTCACGTTACTTTTGCTGTGTTCGTTTAATTAAATAATTTTTTTAAAAGATTGGACTTTTCCTGATGACGGATTTTCTAGATAGTTTTCTTGAGGGAAGTAAGTCTAAAGAAAATACCAAAAAGATTTTTTATTTTGTTTTATGTAGTGTAGTAACTCCCCCTTGATTTTTCTTTGGGCCACGGTTATTTTCCAAGGGTTTTATTTGAACCGGGTGTAGTTATTTTTTTTAAGGAATAAGAGCCATTGTGTTGTGTTTTGAATTGAAGCAATATCTCTTGACTTTGTTATGCTTTGAGAATAGTGAGTATTTGGTTGTGAAGCTTAGGCTCAGTTTTTGACTCTTGTATAAGTACCTTAAATTGTATGATTTTAACTTTGCTTAACTGCTTTGACTAAGAGTGTCTTGATTAGTCCAATCTTGAGTGAGTTATGTGCCATATGTGTGTAAGGTTTTGTGTTATTCTGTGCATTACATTTGATGCCTAGAACTTGCCCCGTGGGTTTGCAAAGCAAAATAGTAGTTTGTTCAGTCTTGGAAGTGATATAGGCATTTCTCGTTGAGCCATATATACATATTTTACCAGCCTAATTGTGATGTATCGTAGTTAACCCCTTTGAGCGTATAATCTTGTTTGTTTGGCAACCACATTACAAGCCTTAAACAATTGTTTGAATTGACAATATATTTGAACCTTTTCACCTCTCACGAGCACTTGAATTGTTATGAACTTTGTAAAAGTTAAAGTGTGGGGTAGTTGGTTTGGCTTTTGAGTGGAACTAATGAAATAAGGAGAAAGGTGCACTGATTTGAAAGAGCAAGAGCCACTTGAATTGACAAACAAAAGAAAAGAAAAAAAAATAGTTGTATCGCTGTGAAAAATATTCTTTGATAGTGGTGACTCTTGATGTAATTGTGCTTAAATAATTTGGGAGTTGATGTATATTGATGTCAAGGTGGAGTCATGGGTTGACATTAGTGTGGGGTTTTGAATGTTAAAGTATATGTATTAAAGTTCTTAGGGAGGTGTAGTCACTCTTATATCTATATGTATCCTACTCGTCCCGCATCCTACATTACAACCAAATAAAGTACTACTTGATCCTAGACTAATAAGATCGATTAGTAGAGTAGTACACTACGGGCAAGCTTATGGTGCATCTTTTGTGGCATATGAAAGTTATTTTTGAGAGTGAGTGAATTCTTTCTATCTTGAGTCCCTAAGTGTTCTTAAATTTTATTGTGTGGAACTACCCTCTTTTATTGTGTAAGGTCACTTGATTCAGGAAGGAAAGGTAATGTCAGTGACCTCTATGTTAGAGTAAGTAGGTGAGTTGTGAATAATGCGTGGTACTTGTGAGTCAAATCTTGAGGTGAAGATGTTACGCTTTTGTGCTTAGTCTATTTTAAATATTCTTAGTGTGATGAGTTAGGAAAATTATTTAAAAAGGTCGTGTCTATATAAAGTGTAGTTTGATTGCTCGAGGACGAGCAACTGTCTAAGTGTGGGGTGTTGATGTTAGGCTAGAAACCCGTGTTTTAGCCGTAGTATTACATTCCAATGATTGCATTTTTACGTGCATTTTCAAATGATAGTGAATTGCACTTAGTACGTGTTTTATGCCTTGCAAGAAGTGATTCTGAGCTCAAAAGTTAATTTGGAGCTAAATTGATCAATTTGGAGCTTTGAAATCTGAGTAAAAGCCCAATAAATTAAGCCGGGATCGTGTTCGAAGGTCGTGTACCAAGTCCGTATGTTAAAAGAGGACGAAATAAGTTCGATCTGAGAAAATTACACTGCCGCGCCGCATGGGGCGCTGCAAGGTGCGGCGCAACAGTGTCAAATTATGCCTGATGCAAAAAGTTGAGGCTGCTGATAAAATGCACTAACGCTCCGCGTGGTGCGGCACAGCCTCCGGCGCGGCTGTTCAACTTTTAAAGAGCGAAGTCCTAGTTCGTGCAGGAAAGGGTTTTTTTCGTCTAGGCCCGACCCTATTTGGTATAAATACATGTAAAAACACTATTTTGAGGAAGTTGGAAAGATTTGAGACACTGATTCAACCTAAGGAGGGGACACTACTTGAGGGTTAGACAACACCCTTCGAGGCAAGACCACGCTAGGAGCAAGGCGGGGAATTCTTCTACGAGTTTTTCCTTCCTGTTCCTATTTTTCATTGTTGGTTATGATTTTTAGTATTGTAGTTTTACATGCTATTATGAATAGCTAATTTGTTATCTAGGGTTTTGATGAAACCTTTTGTAGGATAAATTCTTGTTATTTTTATATAATTGAGCTGTAGTATTTTCTTTATTTGTTCAACTATGTGTTTGTTGTAGTTAATTGATAGGATCCTCAATTAGCTGTGCCTATTTAGTGTGCATAACTCGGGAGAGAGTGCATATTTAGGTAGTTGTTGAACAACATCACTCCCAAAGTATAAGTGGGATCTATAACTGCGGGTTTAAATGCGGGATTAGGGATAATGAAGCCTTGGGTGCAATCTAAAGTGAGATGTAATAAACAAAGCCAGCTAGCGTAACTCGGGAGAGAGTTACGACAGTGCGTCTAGTAAATTGTGGTAATTACTCGGGAGAGAGTTACGACAGTCTGAGCGCTCATGGTCGGTAGAGAATACTTAGGCGAATTTATAGAAAACGTAGCGGGAAGAATTCCGACAATTGGAGAAATCATAACCCTAAACCTCCTTAATCTTGACTCCAATCCTTATCCTTGTTAATTGATAGTTTTACAGCTTTCTAGATTTGTTAGTTAATTAGATAAAAATAAATATTATAATCTTTATAATTAGAAAATTATTTGGACTTGTGTTTCTTAGCGATATTGAACAACTATAGCTAAGTCTTAGTTTTTTGTGGGATTTGACTCCGGACTTGTAAACCGGATTATATTTGCAACGACCGCTTAGTCCTTTTTATAAGGCATAGTTGGGCGTGATCACCTAGCAAAACCTTGGACGATTTTTGCTTTTGGGTGGGCAAGAACAATACAACTCTAAAAGGTGAGTTATTAGATGAAATTAGTCTTCCTTAAATAGATTGATTTTTGGCCAAAAATATGCTCCAAAAACGTGTAGGATTCTGCTTTCACTACTAAATAGCTTTTTCCCCAAGCCACTTTTTACCCAAGTCAAGTCCAGATTTTTACTAGGTATAGCAGAGACCACATAAATAATAAGAGGCTACCAATTATTGCATTAATTCAAAATTAGCATGAATTAATTCTTACTATAATTAATTACAATTTATTCCACTAAAAACTGCAGTTGAACTCCTCGATATGAATTTCAAAAATTCAATAACACTTATTATAATTCCCCATGTGAAGATCTCAAATACTAGTTAATTAAATTAAATCACTGAAACTTTAATTTAATCAGCTAAATAAAATCTTTATAATTCCGCTTAAATTATTTCATGTGACAAATACAAAATCCACCGGCGAGATTTTTACATGAAAACTTATAAGTTTACATAAGGGGTATCATCAAACTCAAAAATGGGTCATGGATTCTATCAACTAATTATTATTCACAAATATTATTCGTTATTGTCCAATCTATTAGGCATACACTAACTCTGAATAGAGTCATACCTTTTGGTACATTAACATAATAAATAAATTACATTGATCATAATAATTATATAAAGATTAGGAGTATAAGCTCATTTATTGAATTAGAAAAAATGTTATATATATATATAGTACAAAAATATATTTTTTCTACTTGGTCCGTTCAATATACACTAAGTATACTAACATAAGATGTCAGAGTAAAACCACTCCCATAATTAAGACAAACTATACTATAATCTTATGCTACAATCATCAAGATATTTTGTCCAATAATATCTTTAATTGCGAACATAATTTATTAATTATGAGAACCAATATTTTAATCTTATGTGCATGAGCTAAGACTCCATACACTAAATTATCTATTACATAACTAAAAGGACACACATGTAATAAATGGTTTATTTAAAATAGTACTTTATTGAATTGAAAAAATTAAAAAATAATTGTTTCATAAAGAATAAAATAAAATACTATTTCTAAATCGCATGGTTAATAGTATATCCCGACAATCTCTCACTTAGACTTATAACCATGCGTCTACTACTCTAATGCCCATTCCTTCTACATGCTTGTCAAAAATCTACTGTATCAAGCTATTTGTAAATAGGTCTACCAAATTGTACTCTGACGCAATCTTCAACACTCTTGCATCACCTCTCTGAGTTGTGTCCCGAATTAAGTGATATTTACGATCCATATGCCTACTCCTTTTATGGATTTTTGGTTCCTTCGAGTTTGCCATTGCACCTTGTTAAAAGTTCCTGAGTCAACCAGCCTCTTTAGCTACCTCAGATGCATCTACATATTCGGCTTTCATGGTGGAATCAGCAACACATGATTGCTTGATGCTCCTCCAACTTATGGTTCCACCTCCTAAGGTAAAACATATCTGGAGGTAGATTTTCTAGAATCTCTATCTTACTGGAAATCTGAATCAGTATAGCTAATAGGTGCAAGATCACCGGAGTGATACACCAACTTATAATCCCTTGTCCTTTTCAAGTACTTGATTATATGCTTAATGATAGTCAAGTGTTCTCGTCCAGGTTTAGACTAAAATCTACTAACCATGCCAATAGCAAAGCAGATATCAGGTCTAGTACATAGCATAACATACATGAGACTCCCTACAACATAAGCATAAGAGACCGCCTTCATCTTTTCTATCTCATCAGTCGTTTTGGGGATTGATCTTTCGACAGAGAGTTTCCATGTCTAAAAGGGAGAAAGCTTTTCTTAACTTGGTGAGAATAGTATCAATATAAAGTGCTTGGGATAAGCCTAATATCCTTCGCTTGCGATCTTGCATAAGCTTGATCCCAAGAATATATGCCGCTTGTTGCAAGTCTTTCATATCGAAACGTGAGGACAACCATTCCTTTACTAAATTCAACATGCTCTCATTATTTCCTATGAGCAAAATATCATCTATGTACAAAACCAAAAATATAAATTTATCTCCATCCCACTTCTTATAGAAACAAGAATCATTTTCACATTGATCAAAACCAAAGGTTTTAATCGATGCGTCAAAACAAGTGTTCCATGCTCTAGAATCTTGTTTCAATCCATAAATGCATTTCTTTAATTTACACAATATGTGCTCATTGCCAACTTTTATGAAACCAACTGGTTGTGCCATATAGATTCACTCATCAAGACTTTCATTTAGAAAAGCCGTCTTGACATCCATTTGCCAAATCCTATAATCGTAATCAGCAACAATAAATAACAAAATCCTAATGGATTTAAGCATGGCTACTGGCAAAAAGGTTTCCTCATAATTGATCCCTTCTTTTTGAGTAAACCCTTTTGCAACAAGCCTATCTTTAAAAGTTTATACTTTTCCATCCACTCCTATCTTTTTCTTATAGATCCATCTATAACTAATGGGTTTGACTCCTGTAGGTGGTTCTACAAGATCCCAGACTTGATTGGAGTACATGGACTCCATTTCAAATTTCATAGCATCAACCCATTTATCAACATTTGTATCATATAGTGCTTCTCAGTAATTAATAAGTACTGCATTAGGCTCTTCAGGGATTCTATCATAAGATTCTCCTAAGAGCGCAAACTAGAGAGGTTTTCTAATAATTCTCGCACTACGACTAGTCAGTACAAGAGCAGTCTGATTTTGTTGTTGAATCACAACATAATTTTCTTGAACTGAAGCCTCAATGTTATCCTCCACACCTTGCGGAGCTGGGATATCATTAACTTCTTCCCGGAGTGTAGGCTGTAGAATAATTTTAGGGTGTTCAACAATCTAAGGTTGCTCAACAATCTGATGTTGCTCAACATTACACCCACTACTTTGGGATAGTGAGATGTCAGGTAATTGCTCTTCTGTATTCTGCTGCCTATTGATATTTCTCCCACTACGATAATGCAGTGGTATGTCAATACTGGCTTCTGAGATACGTTCTAGAGATAAATCATTAGTTACTCTACTACTTAATTCCTATAAAACTAGTTTACTTCTAGGAATATGGTTCATTAAACAGTCCTCTTCAAAAAATCTGGCATTTGTCGTAACAATTACCTTCTTTTTTTGGGATAATAAAACAAACCGCCTTTTGTTCCTTTTGGATATCCAATAAAAATGCATACTTCTGTCCTTGATTCCAATTTATCCGCTTTCCCTTTCAGCACATGTGCTGAACAACCCCAAACCCGAATGTTCTATAAACTTGGCTTGCACCCAGTCTATAATTCTAATGTAGTTGAAGGTATTAAATTTGAAGGAACCAAATTTAGAATGTAATTTGCTATTTCAAGAATATCCCCAAAACGAAGAAGGCAAATTAGAATAACATAACATTGATCTAACCATTTCCATAAGGGTCCTATTTCTTCTTTCTGCCACACCATTTTGTTATGGTGTTCCTGGAGTAGATAATTGAGATGTAATTCCACAATCTGATAAGTATTTAATGAATTCCGCAGAAAGGTATTCACCACCATGATCAGATCGCAATGTTTTGATATATTTATCATGTTATTTCTCCGTTTCCATCTTAATTCTTTGAATTTCTCAAGGCATTCAGACTTACGTCGCAATAGATAAATGTATCCATATTTTGAGCAATCATCTGTGAAAGTCACAAAATACTCAAAGCCACCTCTTGCTTTTATATTCATAGGGCCACACAAATCAGAATGAATTAATTCTAGCTTATCACTGGCTCTATTTCCTTTTGAGGGAAAATGTATCTTGGTCATTTTACCTTCTAAACAGGATTCGCATGTTGGTAGTGACTCCACTTTCAATGAACTCAAAGGTCCATCAGAGACTATTATCGAAATCCTATTTAGATTTATATGACTGTTTACCGTGAAAAAGGTAACAACACTTAAATTTGTAAATAGTATTCTAAAAATACGTGATCTATTCCCGAGATAGTTTGTTAAGGCAGTTAGTGCTAAAGCGTGAGGTAAAATGATGAAATAGAGTTAAGTAAAGCAGTAATTAAACCAATAGGGGGTTGGCCCGAGCGTAAAGCCAACCAGTAGATACCTGGGGGCCGAGGTTTGAGCCTATCTTGGGCTATTGAGGGTAGTGGGGAAGGGGATAACAGGTAAAAATATAGCTAAACAAGGCTCTATATAACCAATATTGAGCAAAGTAACGAAGCACAAATGAGAAAACGATAAAGTGCTAAGGCGACCTCGAGGTCGATAAAGATAGACAATTTAGAAGAAAGAGAGAGAGAGATATTATTGCATTTGTGGAGAAGTGGAGCAACATCAGTCCCTTACAAGGTAGGGTGAGTCCCCCTTATATAGGCGATAGGACTCGGTATAGTACAAGGCGTATTAAATATAAAGATATGGGGATGGGATGTCTGGACAAGACACTAGAACCTATTGATCCTAGCTATCTCCTCGGGAGTTTCTCGTCTTCGTGACTTCCGTTAAGTCGCGGACAGATCCTCTGACCCTCGAGCCACTACAGAGCCGCATGTGATACTTGGGAAAAAGGAGCTCAATTACGATCCTATGGCCATGACGTGCTGTTTGGGTACTCCAAACATACCTCAACGACGGGAAATAGACTCCCCCAATTTTACCACACACAGATAGTCTCTGCATTTCCTATATTGAAGTGATAGGAAACGATACTGAATCGTCATCTCGAGGCCATTATTACCATGACGTCATCCATATAAGAAAATTAAATGCCATAGCCCAAGGAACCGTATGGGGTCGCCATCAAATACGGCAATCGAGGAGTCCACGAACTGCTACAGGTTCGTCCCTTTTGCTTCCCCAATAGATTCCTATAAAATGCTCTGATTGCTTAGTGCTCCTCATCTTCACCCTTCCTCCAGGCTCATGAACCAGAATCTATTTGATACATTCACATCTTTCTCTCTTTTTTCGAAAAGGTTTCACCATTATTCATGGCCAGGACTTCTAGGACGGTGCCTCATCGGAACGACACTGCGCCGTCGTCCCAGTCGACTAGGGGGGAGAATAAATTAGTTCATTCTTTAAGGCAGTGGATGCCTCTCAAATTTGATCCGTCGAGAGATTTTGATATTGAGACTCCTGTGTCTATGCCGGGCCGATGTGAACATGTATCTCGATATATTAGCATCGTGACTGATGTCGATAGAGTGAAGGAGAACTGTCGATGGAGTAAAGTAGTGACAGTAGAATTTCCTGCCTCCAGTGATGACATTATCGGTTTCAAGGATGGATTTCTTTACGTATACACCTATCCGTTCACCCTGGGCCCCGACACATCTGTTAGATCTCCTCTCTTGGAAATCGGTTCGGTGATCCTCGACTTCTGCGTTCAATATCGAGTGACCCTTTGCTAGATTTCCTCGTCTTTTTGGAGGATTGTGTTGAAGCTCAGGCACTTTACTGTGGGGGTCGCAGGTGAAGTTTTCACCCTCAACCATCTGATCATATTATACCACCCTCGGCTGTATTGAGGCTTGATCAAGCTTCAACAACGGTCTAAAAAGTCTAGTGCGGTGAAGGGAAGGACCAGAGGTGGATAAGTAGGTTTGTTCGAGTGCGAACCTCAGATATCATCCCGATCCGATGGATGCCCTTTCCCGAATGGTGGAATGATCGACATAAGTAAATTTTCCCTTTAATCACTTCTCAATTCTTCTTTCGAGTGTCGTGATAACCTCTTAGCAACTTCCTCCAACTTTTCCTTGGCACCCCGAGGAGGTCCTAGACTTGGCGGGGCGGATCGAGCATTTGGGCAGAAGGTTCTCCTATCATCTACGATCCTGGACTATTATGGACGAGAAATGCTGGGTGGCCAAGAACCATGGTGAGGTTTCTTTTCTGCATGTGCCCCATATTTTATATTTCCCCGAGCTCTAATCAACGGCGCATCACATTTATTATACTGGTGCAGGCCTTGGAGAGAATATGCTCATGAGGCCATCTCCTGATTGTAAAGCGGAGGCCTTGGGGCCCGACACAGACAAGAAAAGGAATGTAAGGGTGGCCATTGCTCGACCTGATAAGACTGCTATCTTAACCTCTAATCCAAACCTTGATGTCGAAGGGGAAGATGATGACGGCAGTCCGTTGAGGAGGAGAGCGAGGCCCAGCAAAAGAGATTCGCAGGTGCCCCGGTCGGAGGCTGCTGAGTCCGGGACGACTGGGACCGGCAGGGCAAGGAGCTGGAGGTCCTCGAAAAGGATGCCGATGTGGATTCGAATCGCATGGCCAAATTTAATGTAGCTTCTGCTACCAGGGCTATGGGTTCAGATGGGTTGGATTTCGGGGCCTTCGAGGGAGTTGGCAACCCGAACGACCTCATTCGAAACTACTCAATCTCATCGGGGGAGTTGAGAGATGCTGAGAGGATGATTGGTGCAACGACTGGTACTTCTTTTGGAGGGGAAGGCTTTATTGCCAACATTCTTGATGGCATATCTGACGAGCTGATCTCGACATTTTTGACACCATCGATGCAGTGGAGAAGCCCTTGCAGCAGGTGATGATTTTTCCTTGAGTGTTTCTTTTTGCCCTCGGGCGTTATTCATCATTTTTCTTAACTTCCCCATTGTGCTGTAGTGTAAGGAGATCTATGAGCATGTCATCTCTCGGCTCTGTGGAGAACTTGCACGCCATGAGAAGGAGTGTGATACCATTGTTTAAAAACTGCAAGACTTAGAGTCTCGACGCACCCGGGGAGATAAAGAATTGAAGGAGCTTTGAGCCTCTTTAGAGGTGGCACTTCGGGAGAAGGTTGCTCTTGCTGTTTAGGTATTCCACTTTGTTCATATCTGCTTCTCCGCTTAATATCTATAGGTGTTGTATGTTCACATATTCATCATCTTGCTTCTTAATGAAGGTCGAGCAGAGCAGCTCGAGGATCAATGAGTTGGAAGTGGAGGTCTTCGGATTGAGGGAACGGAGCGAGACTGCAACTGGGGAGCTGGCAACATCTGGGGGCCTTCTCTTATATGCCCATTGGGAGATTGTTGCTCTAGCCGCTGCTAAGCTCGATATTGAATGTGACACTGCTGCTTATAAGGAGGACGCAACTACAGTGCATGCGATGGCTCGTGACATATCCCTGGTGGCTGAGTAGAAATTGTCAGACCTGTCGAACATGCCAAGGCAAAAGGGAAGAGGGAGGTCCTGGAAGAACTCAAGGCTCGGGGCTTCAAGTTTTCTACTGACCTGGACGAGGCTCATGTGGTGGAGGAGGAATTGGAACTTTTAATTGTCCCCGACATAGGCGAAGAGTATAGTGGCGAGGAGTAGTCTCCGAGCCTCCCTTCTCTTTTTTATATGCCCCTTTTTTGTTTCATATGTTCTCCCTTCTAGGAACGAATACTACAAAGATATTTTCCCGTTTTGTTAATATATGAAGGAGCCTTTATTCTGGTAGTCCTTCTTGCTTCAGAGCACTGAGTATCGGCCTTTCGGAGCCTTTTTGTAGTTTGGAGCCGAGGTTGAGTTGACAGCTCCTTCGAATCGACGTCGGGGATTCCCCGAGGTCCCCTGATTCCACGAATTATATGGGAGCTTGGAGTAATTCCGCCATTGCATTCCCCAAGGGAAGGGTGGCATTAACGCAGCCAGAATTAATTGGCCTGTTTGTACGATTGGTCAGTTGTTGCCTGGCCCTTATATCTTCATCTATCCCCCCTCAAGCAATGATTATGTAGTTTTTTCTTTGATAAGGTCATCTCTTCTATAGAGCCAGGCGCCATACGTGAGCCTCTTCACTCCTCTTCTTTAGGGAATTTCTGCCTGGATACACCTTTCCTTCTTATTATTTTGTTGTGGCCATGGCCGTCACTTCGCCATCTGATGCTCGGATGAAGGGGACTTCTCCCTGTGCTACACCTTCGGCTAGCGATAGTGGCCCCCGAGGATAATGTCATGACGTATGTTGATGGTTTCTTGAGCGTGTACACCCATGTTCTCGCGCCAGGTTCCCCAGATCGGGTTGTGCTTGATTTTTGAAAAAATTATCAAGTAACGCTGGCGCAGGTTCACCCCTTCTTTTTGAGGATAGTGTGGTCAATGAGATATTTTGCCAACAAGGCCGGGATAGAATTTACCCTTAGTCACCTCATAAGGTTATACCGACCATTATGCTTCTGGGGCTCGGTAGCTCTTCAACGTAGGTCTACTCGAGCTTCTATGATTGGCGGCCAAGAAGATGAAGATCATGGATAGATGAGCCAGCTCATTCGAGTTCGGATGACCGACATTATCGCCGGAGAATTCTTACCGTTCCCTGAGAAATCGAGCTCCACACGTAAGCACTCTGTTAGAGCTGTCTTTTTCTTCATATGAGGTTAGATCCATAATGACTTCTTCTTCCTATCCTTTGCTTATTGCAACTCATTGGTTACCCGATGAGGTTCCAGACTTAGCCGAATGATCTCGCAAGTTGGCAGCATGCTGGATTCATGACAGGAGCCGGTGGCGAGATCTTTGAAAAGGGAGGTGGGAGGTAAAGCATCATGGCAGGTGCTTGGCATTCCCTTCCCACCCTTCTCTTTTCTTTTTCAGGGGCAGCCTCCTCTTTGCTGACTTGCTCGGTTCTTTTATTGCAAGTGCCGTAAGTTCATTCGAGGCGAGATTGCCGGTTCAGGAGTCGAGGAGTGCTGGCAAAAGGGAAGATATTCCGTGGTGTGAGAAGGCTCGTGGTGAGGTTCCTTCTCTACAGCGGTTGAGAGGAGACGATCCGGTCGGTCGGCCAACTTTCAGGACCGAAGCTTTTATGGAAATAACTTTGGCCCTTGGTGAGGCTCATCGTCTTGGCCTTGCGATGAGTTTCTGACTGTGATAGGGATATTCTGGCCCCATGCCCCTTTCTTTTATATTTACACGCCTGGCTCCTCTTTTTTAGTCTTTCGATAGGCTCAAAGCCGAGCTACTTCTTCGCGAGGCCCAGCTGCGGGAAGCTCGGGAAAGGGAAAAATCCCTCAAACTTCTCTGCATGGCAAAGGAATTGTGCTTGTTTCTTTATGGTGCGGGGCGGATCGAAGCCGTGGCCGGGAGGCCCTCTTAGAGAAACAGGTATTCTGCCTTCCGCGTTGGCTCGTATTTCCCCCTCCCTTTTTCTGTCTTGCCGGCTTTTGAAGCGCTGCTGTTTTAGTTGAAGGGCAAGGCGGATGAGCTGGAGCAACTCTGGGGCGAGGTTGGTCCTGCCAAACATGAATTTACCGAGCTGCGAGCGCATTAGTGCCCATTCTGAAGCCAAAGAGAGAGCTCAGGTTACGACATTCATTCTTGCGGTGCAAATTCAGGCTGGTCATGTGAAGATGATGGCTCTCATCCAATCTATCAAGGGCGAAAACTGAGGTGGCAAACGTCCGGGCCGAGGTTGTAATAAATAACACCCTGGTAGGGCAAAAGATTGCGGCCTAATCAAAGAGCGTCGTTGTTGCTAGGGCCGAGCTGAAGAAGGCCCTCGATCATGTAGGCAATAGAAGGGAATATGAGAGGTGCAGATCCTGGAGAGAGAACCTCAAGGAGATTCATGCTGGAGGGATCGATCTCTCGGAGAAAATCAGACACGCCAAAGGAGCGGAGTTTGATGCCAAGTTTGTGATATCTCATGATGATAAGGAGGCCGCTGGGCCGTAGCTGTCGAAAAAAGGAAAAAAAGGAAAAAAAGGGATCAAATATTCCTTGCCTTCTTTGCTGTGTATATATATATTATACGATGCAAGCCGAGATTGCGCCTCGTCATTGACATGTAATAATAAAGGGGGGGGGGTGTGAATCCCGCAACTTGTAATTTCTACATTTCTGCTTGCTGGAGTTTTCACCAAATCGATATAATCTCGGAGTAGCCTTTAGGCTTGCAAGTTTTGACTATCTTTGGTTTCAGTCTTCGAGTCGGGATCTGACTCGAGCTTAATATACCCTTGAGCTGGTTCGGGTTGGCGACAATGGTTTTTATCTTCCGCCCTTGGGCGTTTGGCAATTTTTTGTGTCTAGTCTCTAAGCCGCATTGCGATTCGAGCTGTAATCGACCTTTAATCTTTCTGGAGATTCCGGTCGGTAGTAGTGGCATCGATGTTGCGCCTATGAGCGTATTATAATTTTTGGGTCTAGTCTTCGAGTCGCGTTGAGGCTCGAGCTATAATTGACCCATAAATCTTATTGAGTTTTTGGCCAGCAATGGTGGCCTTTTTGTTGTTTGGTCGTTGAGACCTTTTAGTATGTGGCCCGTAGGCTTGCATAGTTAACTATTTTGGATTCGGTCTTCGAACTGGGTTATGATTCAAGCTCACCTTAATACTCAAGTTATCAATTTTCAAGCTGGCGACAATGGCTCTTACGCTATTATGGTCTTAGAGACCTTTTGATATGAGGCACAGAGGCTTTCTTAGCTGGCGACAATGTCTCTTACGCTGTTTGGTCGTAGAGACCTTTTGATATGAGGACTGGAGGCTTTTTGTAGGCTTTGTTTCCTCTAGTTAAGATTTTTTTGAATATTTTTTCCTGACCCGTCGTCGGTTCTGAAAGAACCTCGATTTCAAGTTATAGTCGGCGATGTTTTGAGCACCTCGTAATGTTTATAGCTCATAGGTTGAGTAGATCGACGCTCTTGCAATTTTTCGAGCCGACGTAGTTGGGACTTGTTTTTTGCGAATCTTGATTTTTAACTGGTTCTTTCCGAAGTATATTCGGAGTATTTTGTAGTGACAGTCGGGCATCCCCGAGTCGCGTTATTTGTGCTGTATCATCCATTTTGACCGGAGTCATATGCATTTGGCCGGGGCCATTTTTGATCCCGAGAGGCAGTTTTAGGCGTCTACACCGAGGGTATGCCCTTTAGGGATTCTTATAAATGCGACGTATAGCCTAAACTGTGGGATTTTTCATGCCTGTTGAGGTGTTACAGTTTGCCCTGCCTGTTGAGGTGTTACAGTTTGCCATGCCTGCTGAGGTCTTACAATTTTTGGAGAATAGATCTGGTTGTACCGAGGCTGCCCACTAGGGTTTTACAATTTTGGATTTTCCAGTACATGGATATTGGCAGCAGTCTCCGAGTCATCAAGTTGTTTAAGCCTGAATACCGCTTCTCGTGAGCTCGGAATTGCCTCATAAAGGCTTGATGAGCCCGGCATTCCGACCCTGGGGTCATCCGGGTACAGAATTTTTTAAGTCTCCGATTATCTTGAGATACATCTGGCGGAGAGGTTTTTGTTGTGAATACACCGAAATAGTCTTCTTCGAAGCGGGGAATGCTTAAAAAATATTCTTTATTGCTCGGCAAAAATATAAGCTGTAAATACATATTGTTCCGTTGTTGTGAGTTTGGCTCACATGGGTTATGACTTCTCCGATTATCCGATGTGCTTGTATGATTCCATATTGGAACTTTTAGAAGAGAGGATTGCGATCATGTCGGGTCCCCTTCTTGGGGGTGTGCAACCCTTCTAATATCTTGTTGGCGGAACCTTCTTCATGTTAAAAACCTAGTCAAGGAAAGAAATGCTCGGCGGGTCCCGTGGGGGCCACGGATCCTCGAGTGGGGTTTGGAGCTACCGAATGCCTCAACTGACTTCCTGCATATAGTTTAGCAAAAAAGAAAGAAAAACGAAAAGAAAGGGTGGAGTAGTTCTTCCTTTCCACGAGGTGCGTAGGCAGCATTTTGGGGAGCGAGCCCTACTACAGCCGTCTGCCATGTCCGGCCAAGCCTGACCGAAGGTGTGGTTATGTTTACCCTTTGACCTTATTCGAGGACAATGCCGGCGATGGGTTTTGTGGTGAAGGATCTCCTCTCGTCGCTTGTAGCTAAATACTTTAGCCCTGCATTTGTCATGGGGTTTCGCACCTTTGGTGGAGCAGGGTTGGAGTCGCCTTTGGGTGAAGTATCTGCTATTGTCTATATAAAGTGTCTGCACCTTGTGCACTTCACGTATCAGCCTAAGCTCTGGCGGGCTACGCAGAGGGAGCAATCTGGTCGTTGTGGCTGTCGACGCCCCCTTTTCTTAATAAATCGGGTTTACGATATTTTGGGAGGACAACTCTTTTCCCTTTCGGGGTTTGGGTTAGAATTGGAGGTTGAAGAGTCGCCACCTAATGATTAAGTGCATTAGGACACTAAAAAAGGGTTCTTTGAGTTGGAAAATCAGAGTTTGGGTAAGGGCTAGAAATTGTCTCAAATGGAAGGTGTTAGGCACCCTTCAAGACCCACTAGTGTGGTTCCCGACCATGTTATAATTGTGACTTCAAGTAAAAGTAACAAATAAGCAGATAAAGGCTCAACTATGATGAATTAAAGTTTGCAAGTAAATTAAAGTTTGAAGAAACAAGAAGGGCACGATTTTTGGAGGAAAACAGCTCGAACGTTCTGAAACATGCCAAAAAAGCAAATAAAGGGAAGGGGGTCCTAGGTTTACAAATAATATGGATCACCCCACATAACACCCGGTAACCGTTTATACACATGGTGTTATCGCGTGGTCATCATATCCATTTCTATCCTTTCCCACCCCCGGTTAGGTACTAAAGCGCGGAATAATATCATTGCTTTTTACATGCTATTTTCCATCCCAATCCTATCAGTTCCGAAGGCATTATGGACTACTAATCCTAATGGGAGGGAGTTGGGCTTTTCAGAGTTTAAAAGGATAAAAATCTAAAGCGACAAACAAAACACATACGCAATTAAGGGAGAACAAGTAGTAGTTAAAGGCTTAAACAGGCCTCCGCATTTGAAGGAACATATTGTTTATCATGTCATACAAATACTGGTTAGGTCTTTAATTATACTTAATCACAGGAAGGGTGACTGATTTAACACATATTTTCAGATAAGAAGTCTGAATTAGAGCTGCCTGCTGGTTGTAATTATTAAAGACTGGCAAAGTCGATTAATCACCTACAGGTTTGCCTAGATTAGGCCTGAAATCGGTATTAATATTTACAGAAAGGCATGCTGATTTTAAAAGAAGATTACTGATTTAAGAAACAAAACCGACATTTTTACTACTGATTTTAGATTTGTAAACGAGTTAGACGATTCAGATTCATTTATTTATCCCTATGGGCATGCTTTCTAAGTGTGATTGATTTTAAAATATTTGTAAAAGTTCAAGAGTCCTATAAACATGGTATCTAGAGTGCGTTTTGTTATTTTAACCTATAGACTATTCGCCTAGTGTGTGTATGCGCAGAAACCTATAGACATGATTTCTAATGCAAATGATCAACTTATACGCAGGATTTCTATATGCAACAATGAACAATTTATAGGCATGTTTTCTAATGCAATAATGAACAGCTTATAGGCATGATATCTATATGTAATAATGAACAGCTTATAGGCATGACTTCTATATGCAGTAATGAACAACTTGTGATTGCAGAAGTAAACCCAAGACATGATAGCTGTGAGCACGTGATTTTTACCCCAAGTAAAAGAATTCCAAAATCAAAATAAAATAACTTTTGTTTGCAATTGTGTGACTTGTGTGAAATACCAGTGTTGGTTAATT
>MU690991.1:9759-76757 GCA_026770625.1 Nicotiana glauca
CACAGCACACATGAAAACCACTTCATGTGCACTGCATGTGCGTTTCTTGGCCAGCTGCTGCACGCCCAAGGCTGGCATTGCGCCCAGCCTTGGCTTTTGACACTGCTCCGCTCAATGCCATCGCCACAGCTCATCGCCCATGACTTT
Organism: Nicotiana glauca; assembly: GCA_026770625.1. NCBI lineage: Eukaryota > Viridiplantae > Streptophyta > Magnoliopsida > Solanales > Solanaceae > Nicotiana > Nicotiana glauca. Next base: position 9,907 of record MU690991.1, read on the forward strand.
GCCGCACGCTCGCCTGCTGCCACAGTTGATTGTTCTTGTCAAGTCGCCCCTACTTGATCAAGTCTGCCCGTTGCCAATGCCAATGCTGATTTTAGCATCAAGTCACCAAGCCTTGATGCCCTTGCAACAGTTTTTTGCCATCGACAACACCCGCATTGTCTTGCAAGTTGATTTTCCCCGCGCATAAGGCCAATGGCAAGCCCATCATGCCAAAATCCTCGCCACTGTCGCGCCACTTGCTGATCAGCTTTGTCAAAGGTCTAACACAAGGAGACTTCCCCTTTTACCCCGACCTCAGACCTTGCTTTCTTCGAGTCGGACTTCAATGAGCCCTAAGGCTAAGCACTCCGTCGCGTCCTCCCACCTTTGGGTTCTCGGGAAAAAGTTTTTGAAATCTCTTGATAGCTAAAAAACAAGTCTTCTGATTTTGCCGCGTACACAAGGGCTACAATCTATTTTTGCAAGTATGGTTGTTGGAACACCCTTAGAGGGGAAAATACCGTCAAGAACTTCTGCGATGACCATGGAATGACCACAAAGCCAATCATCATCCGAAAAGAATGTCTTTTATCCTACACAGATTTGCGCAACCAGAAAATGCTATGAGCTGGGCACATTTCTTTAGCAATTTGACTAATGAGAAGTTACATTGTATATACGAGCGGTTCCCTAGTAGTGTTTCAACATCAGGTCGAGAGATACTCCTCACCTAGTGCTAATTGGATGGAATGGGATCTATCCTTATGCTCTAATTCGGGTTATGAGGAAAGCTAGGAGAAAACGGGTTATACCACGAGTTTCAAAAATGGTTTAGTACAAAGCGGACTTCCATAGGAGTGCCATTCCATTCAAGTTCAAGGTACAACATATGTGGCATCAAAACATCATTGTGGAGAAAGACACCATCGAGCCAGATCAGAATGATGCCGGCCAAGTGCACTTCTATTCATCATGGTTGGTAGATGATATAGAGGGGGATGTCAAGCCAAGGATTAATCTAAACAATAGGGTTATAGACGACTCAGCGGAAGCACAAGTCAAATACAGGATGTGGCATAAAAGGGTTTTCGAGTCTGAAGCTAGGCATTTGGAACAACATAAAGTTGATATGGAAGCAATCAACGAGTGAAGAGAAAATAACTACTAAATAAAAAGAGAGGTTGGAATATTTAGAATAAGGGTTGATGGAGCTTGAAGGGAACGTGAGAAAGAGCATTGCGGGCTGTCAAAACATGGATGGCAATGAAGGAGGGCTCCTAGCAAGGGCATATCTGTTGTTGGACATGCGCGACCTGGGGAATCTAATTGCTGGAGCAAAGAAGGCCAAGCATGGAGATGGTCCCTATGGGACCAAATAGATTAGGGATGATGTTTTTACTTGTTTTCTAGACTCGTTTTAGACTTTGGTTTTAATAAGGCAAATTTCATTAGTGACTATGTATAATTATTGTCGTTTTAGTAGAGATTTGGTTCATTTATCACATTAATAAAATGACACAGTTATTGGCATTGATTATCTCCAAATCTATATGTCGCTTAGGCCTACCTCAGGCGCAATGAGGTCTCCTAAACTAGGACGCAAATTTATAATTCTGCAATATATTTTTAAATACCGCAAGTATCCTTTTAAATACTCATTACTGACTTGTCTACCTTTTTGTTTTCTTCTTTTCTTTGATTGTTTATTCCCATGACCTAAGGTTGGTTCATGCATAATGGTCTCATCAACATATCTTACCACATCTAGAGGTCCTCCACCTCCTCCTCCTGCAAGCGATCTTAAAATCAAGGGAATAGCTAAAATGGATGATGTGAGCAATATCCGGAAAGACAACACTATACATGTAGAGAATGTAGAAACTTCAGATGGTCGGAGTACTCTGGCATAGAATGAATTGGTTTTACGGTCATAATAGAAGATATTGGAGTTACAAGGGGAACTTGAGCAGGTCTGGTTACCCTAAACATCCTCGACGTTAACCAACAAAACGCCCAAAACCCAACACCTCCCCAGAATACACAAAACAAACAAAATGCTCCCGCACCTCATCTATATGCCACACCTCCTACAAATCAGTCAGTACCGTCCCCTCCACAACATTATCACCATATAACCTAGTATACACAAACCACCACCTACCACACACCTCAAAATGCACCACAACCTACCCCTAATCCCCAAAGCTCAACCAACGACCACGTCTACGCCCAAATTCCTGGAGTCCATCAAAGCTACCCTATATACGTGGAAACATTACCCCACACTCCATAACATACCCTCTACACACATTCCACTGAGAAGAACCTGCTCATCAAGAACATGGCATGTGAGCTCAAGGAACTTACTAGTTGAGTCTAAGGTGTTGAAGGCGGTAAATGCATCGAATGTTTGAATTATGAAGATTTATGTATTCATCCGGACGTAGAACTACCAGAAGGTTACAAACCTCCTAAGTTCAAAATTTTTGACGGGACAGGTGATCCGAAGTTACACTTGAGAACATATTGTGACAAGTGTCGCGCCCCCTTTTTCTAAAGCAAAATCGAGTTTATGACATTTAGGAGGACAACTCATTCACTCTTGGGAACTGGGTTTTTGGATTAAAGAGTCGCCACCTAATGATTAAAGTGCATTAGGACACTAAGAAGGGTTTGAGTTGAAGAACCAGAGTTTGGGTAAGGGCTAGAAATTATCTCGAGGGGAAGGTGTTAGGCACCCCCCAAGATCCACTAGTATGGTTCACGACCATGTTATAATTGTGACTTCACATAAGAAGTAAGCAAATAATGGCTCAAATAGAAGGAATTTTGACATAATATTGCAAATAAATTGAAATTGGGGGAAAAGTAAAGAGGGCAGAAATTTTAAGAAAATAATTTAAACAGTTTTAAAAATAGATGAAAATAAGTAAAAGGGGAGAAGGTCGTAGGTTTATAATCAATATGATCACATCAATGCAATACCCAGTAATCACTCCTCAAGGGAGGGTGTGCATGAGGTATTAGCATACCGGTCATCATATCCATATCTATCCTTCCCACCCCGTTAAGGTATTAAAGAGTGGAATAAAATCATTACTTATTGCCTGCTATAACCCGTCCCAATCCTATCAGTCCTGAAGGAATTTGGGACTACTAATCCTAAAGGGGAGGGATTTGGGGCTTTTCAGAGTTTAAAAAGATAAAAGTCTAAAGCGACAAACAAATCACACAAACAGTTAGGGGAAACAAATAGCAGTTAAAGGCTCAAACATGCCTCCTCACTTAAAAGGGCAAATTATCTAGCATGACTTCAAATTCTAGTTATAGTCTGAATTAAATTTAAAGCATTAGGACAGGCTGATTTATCACATATTTCTCAGATAAGAAGGCCGAACTAGGCCTTGTCTGGTTGTAGTTTATCAAAAACTGACATAGTTGATTAATTACCTACTGGTTTGCCTAGATGAGACTTATAGGCATGACATTTAACAATGCATAAGGCGTACTGATTTTAAAGAAGGATTACTAGTTTTATAAACAAAAGTTCTTTATATTTTAGATGACCTTATTACTAATTTTGGACTCAGAGATGAAATAGACGAAGCTGATTCAACTTATTACTCCTATAGGCATGATTTCTAAACGTTGTTGGTTTAATCGATTATGTAAGTGTAGGAGTCCTATAGGCATGGTTTCTATAAAAGAAGTTGATTATCATTAAACCCATCATTGTTTGCCTAATGATAGATGAATATGCAGAAAGGCTGAAAAAACCTATAGTCATGATCTCTATATGAATGAATGCAACAGCTTATAGGCATGATCTCTATATAATATGTAGTAATGCATAAAAACTTATAGGCAGGATTTCTAATGATATGCAGAAATGCAGGAAAAAAAACTCATAGGCAGGATTTCTAGTGATATGCAGAAATGCAAAAACAAAACCTATAGGCAGGATTTCTTGTGATATGCATAAGCACAGAACTTGTAAATAATGATTCCTATTGGCATGTTGTCTACCCTTTGCATACATAAAAGACCCTCCCTTTTTACTAGAAGCCCATAAGTTATTACAATATATTACAGACCAAAATGAATCAGTAAAAGAAAAAATTACATCAGAAATTCAAGCTACAACCAAACAGCCTAATTCAGCCTCAAGGTATAACAATATGAGATAAACCAACTTCCAGGATCAGATTTCTAAAATCCCTCCTCTTATATAGGATGTGTCAAAGTTTCCAAGAGTCTCAAAGGGCTCCTGGCAATGCTTACACCCCAAATACATTGCAAAATTAGATTATAGTGCAGTGTGGAAGGGTCATCCCTCAAATGTCCAAGTTCATAGGGCACTCAGGGTCCGAAAGCAAGGATCATAAGGGGGGGGGGGGCAGAACTTAAAGTCTAAGAGTAAGTGTGAGTGCATAGAGGGGAATAAGGGAAGGCCAGGACAAGCTGGTGTTCATGCCCAGTAATAGGGAGTGCTGGCACACCCCTAACCAGCCTGCTAGCCAAACCTTAGGAGTTAGGATCCATTGAAGATCAAGTTCAGACCTCAACAGTAATTTGGATACTGCCAGGCCAAGAACCTTAACTCAAACATAGAAGGGAATATGGGGTAGGGATTCACAATAGAAACAGATGCAAGGAAAGAACATACATGGTTTAATCATTGAACAAGAACATCAAAATAAACAAGAATGCTGAAACTATAAAGTAAACACATAGAGGCGAGGCAAAAATTTAATCAGACATACCAGTTTCAGGGAAAATAGGTATAAACAGTAGTCTTGCAAATCCAAGTTGCAAGCAAACAGATCCAAAAGATCTTAGAAAAAGCTGCGTGTTGAGAGAGTATTGAACTCAAAGCAGTATTGTAAGTGTTTAAGTTTAAAGTATTGAACTAAAAGTTCGAGGTATTGAACTCGAAGTCTGTTAAAAGTGCAGAAGGGTAGTCCCTTTTATAGTCCAGAAAAACGAGCATGAAAGGTAATGGAATAATTTGCAATCAGTCTCATATGATCTCCCTTCAGTTAAGGGATTTGATTTCAAATGGGTAGAATACACTTAAGGAAAGAAATTTGATTAAAATATTTTCAAAGTAGCATAAGAAGGGTAAATACATAAAAATTGTTTAAAGAAAAAGTTCAATGGTACACGGCTTGGAAAAAATAAGGAAATGGAATCAATCAAACGGCCAAGGAAATCAAAACTATAGGCCTTATTCGAATGAACCAAGTCAGAAAAGGTAAAGGAGGTTTAATTAGGGAAAATTAGTAACAATCAGTCAGGCCATATTAAAAAGGATTTCGGAATCAATAAATTAGTTGGTAAAACCTTTTGAAAGTAGAGACCATATATATCAAGCACATAAATATGTGAATCAAGAAGGGATTGTCAAGTTATTTAGAAGAGAGTTTAATCAAAGAAAGGTTTAGAATCATAAGTAAGAAGGGGTACAAGTCCAATTTCTAGACTCACACTAAGTCTGACAGTCCAGGGTTCCGTAGTGGAACCCTAACTCGCACACAAAATCAAAATTGCCAAGAAACCCCCAAATCCTAGGGTTTCGAATTGAATCAGACATAGAGGTGAGAGGGAAAGTCATTGAAACAAACTTAGAGGTCTGTTTCAGAGCTTTATGAGAACCAAAATATAGATGATAGCAGGTTTGAAACACAAAGCAAGAAAATCGATTTTAGAGCATAAGAGAACATATTTTAGAAAAGACGGGACTTAAGCAAGTTTAGAAGAAAAGAGAGTATACGAACTTAAACAAAAAATAGATGAAACATGCTTAGCAAGAACACAAGCAGAGTTCAGTAAACCCAAAATCAAATAACTCAACGGTAATCAATTATAGTAAAAGAGTAAGGAAAACATAACACAGATTAAACATGTGAGTACAGGAGTAACATGCATAGTAGAAAAGAAAGTAGAAGAACAATGCATGCATAGCAAAAGAAGTCACACAGGCATAACACAGACAAGCACACATCAAGAAAGAATAGAAAGAATCAGAATAATTTATTGAAGAAACCTTTTAGAAACCCTAAATTGAAGTTAAACATTTTTGAAAAGAGAATTTGTGGGAAAACCTTTAAAAAGTTTAATAGAACACAGACATATTCCACATCTAAGAAAATAAGCAATTAAAGAACCTCGGATAGCTTAGGGTTTCAGAGAAAACCATAGAAATGAGAAAGGTCTTGAGAAAAGTCAGATCCTGAGTCGAAAAGGCTCATAGTGCTTGAATATGCCAGAGTGATGGCCGGAGAGGCCGTGGAACCAAAAGATCTGAAAAGAGCCAACGAAGTCGAGCCTCAAACCATAGAACAGATAAGGTTGAGTGGTGGCTAAGGGTAAGTGTGGACCATCCATGGCCTGAGAGGCCATGGATTCCGGTGAAAATACGGTGAAGGAAGGTGGGAGGAGGCTAGGGTTCAGAAGAGCTGATGAGAGGATTTGAGAGAGTTTGGGATTCAAGGGCGGCGGGTCAGGTGATAATGAGGGGGATTAGGGTAGGTCGTGTTGTTTAATTATGGAAGGGTCAGTTTTGGTCGTTGATCTTGAGTGATCAACGGTCCAGATTTAAGTGGGTAGGTAGGGAACGGGTTGGATCGTTTGAAACTGGGTCGTGGGTTGGGTCCAAGTTGAAACCTGGCTGGTTAAATTGGGTAGAATTGAGTCAATTTAGGGGCCAAAATTGAAATTAAATGGGGTTGTAATTGAAATAGAAATGGGGCTAAGTATTAAATAGCCAATTTTTCTTTTTTATTTATAAAAAATAGTAAAGATGATTTTAAAGGAAAATTACAAGTAATGAAATAATTAATAGTATATAAATATTAATTTAAAAATACTGGACCAAATTTTACAATTATAAAATGCTATTAATCTTAAAGTAGGCTATAATTGTAATTATATGCAATTTAGTCTTTTAAATACCAAATAAATTTGTAAAAATATACCAAAAATGAATATGGGAATAAAAATAAATTATTCACCAAACATTGGGAGTTTTGGGAATAATTACTGATTTTTTATTTGCTAAAAATGGATAATAAATTGATTTTAAAATCTTTAAAATCTGGGAAAAAATACCAAAACACTTGGGTATGCTTATATATGCATATACCTGTTATTTTGAAGGTATTTTGAATATAAAACACATAGGGAAAAGTTGGATATCAACAGCTACCCCTCTTTGCCCGGGAAGGATGAAAGAATTGTCGAGTAAAGATATGATGACCAATTTGACCGAACGAATCGATTTTAAGAATTTTGACCGAGCTCTAGTTCCTGAGCTGACTACATATCCCTGGTCTTACAAGGATTAGGCCATATGTAGTTCAGGATCCATCGACAGGATATGCCGATCGAGATTTTCGAAAAACGAACGCGATATCCAGATTGGGAAGGATGGTCAGAGCTGGCGAGGTGCCTAGAGCGGGATCGCTCCTGCTGAAATGGCCGTTGCTAGCCGGTTTACCCGCAAATGATCAATGCTAACATATATTTTGCATAAATTTAAACGTGATGCAAGTTCTCGTTGGACCATGAATGTTGTCTTTGGATGGTTAAGATGACGTCCTTAGACCATGACGTCCTGGGCCATGAAGCATATAATAAAGGATTCGCAGGCTATGAAATGATGTTCTCAGGCTATGAGAATGATGCCTCCGAACTATGATGCCTTTGAATAATGATATGCAAAAGATAAAATGGGGTCCTCAGGCCATGGCATGGCATTCTCGAGCTGTAAAAATGGTGCCTCCGAGCAATGACGCCTTCGAACAGGTTGGCAATCTTTCAACCCATAAAATGCAGAAAGTGGCAATCTTTCAGCCGATGTAAGATGTAAATAAAAGGTGGCGGTATTTCAACCGTATGACAAAATAAAATGACGATATTTTAACCATGCAGGATGGAGACAGAGCTTTGTCTCGAAAATCAGAAAGGTAGCCTTATGCAATGCAGATGGAGGTACAGCTTAACCTCGGAAGGAAGAAAGGTAGCCTTATGCAATCCAGAGAAATGCATATGGAGGGAGAGCTTAACCTCGGAAGGTAGAAAGGTATCCTTATGCAATGCAGAGAAAATGCAGATGGAGGTAGAGTTTAACCTCGAAAGGCAGACAGGTAGCCTTATGCAATACAGAGAAAATGTAGATGGAGACAGAGCTTAGTCTCGAAAGGCAGAAAGGTATCCATATGCAATGCAGAGAAATACAAATGGAGGTAGAGCTTAACCTCGGAAGGCAGAAAAGTAGCCTTCTGCAATGCAGAGAAATGCAGATGGAGGTAGAGCTTAACCTCGAAAGGCAGAAAGGTAGCCTTATGCAATGCAGAGAAATGCAAATGGAGGTTGAGCTTAACCTCGGAAGCCAGAAAGGTAACCTTATGCAATGTAGAGAAATGCAGATGGAGGTAGAGCATAACCTCAAAAGGCAGAAAGGTAGCTTTATGCAATGCAAAGAAATGTAGATGGAAGTAGAGCTTAACCTCAGAGGGCAGAAAGGTAGCCTTATCCAATGTAGATAAAATGCAGATGGAGGTAGAGCTTATCCTCGGAAGGTAGACATGTAGCCTTATACAATGCAGAGAAATGCAGATGGAGGTAGAGCATAACCTTGGAAGGCAAAAAGGTAGCCTTATGCAATGCAGAGAAAATACAGATGGAGACAGAGCTTCGCCTCGGAAGGCAGAAAGGTAGCCTTATGTAATAAAGAGAAAATGCAGATGGAGACAAAGCTTAGTCTCGGAAGGCAGGAAGGTAGCCATATGCAATGCAGAGAAATGGAGATGGAAGTAGAGCTTAACCTCGGAAGGCAGAAAAGTAGCCTTATGCAATGTGGAGAAAATACAGACGAAGGTAGAGCTTAACCTCGGAAGGCATAAAGGTAGCCTTATGCAATGCAGAGAAATGCAGATGGAGGTAGAGCGTAACCTCGGAAGGCAGAAAGGTAGCCTTATGAAATGTAGAGAAATGCAAATAGAGGTAGAGATTAGCCTTGGAAGGCAGACAGGTAGCCTTATGTAATGCAGAGAAAATGCAGATGGAGGTAGAGCTTAACCTAGGAAGGCAGAAAGGTGGCCTTATGCAATCCAGAGTAGTGCGGATGGAGGTAGACTTAACCTCGAAAGGCAGAAAGGTAGCATTATGCATTTAAGAGAAATGCAGATAGAGGTAGAGCTTCACCTCGGAAGGCAGAAAGGTAGCCTTATGCAATGCAGAGAAGTGCAAATGGAGGTAGAGCTTAACCTCGGAAGGTAGAAAGGTAGCCTTATGCAATGTAGAGATATGTAGATGGAGGTAGAGCTTAACCTCGGAAGATAGAAAGGTAGTCTTATGCAATGCTGAAAATAAAAGGCGAATAGTAATGAATCTCTTAGTTAATAGATAATAACTGATAGCTGATTGCGATATTGTGGCTGCTGGGATGTCGTGTGTGGATAACAATTGTAAATAGGTGACGGTTTTGAGATTCGTATTACTGAGAAGTGTGAGTGTATAAGTATATCTGATGATTTTTGCGACTTGAGTTCCTGCATCCAAAGAAAAATATTGGACTTTGCTTGTCTTGCTCAGCTCTGGTTTTTGGTGATGTTGTCTACTATTGGGGTAGCATTGCTAAATAAAGTAATTTTGATAATAGACATGTATGATTTAGTATAACATAAATACATAATTTAAGATAGTTTTTCTTTATATGAACCAACGACTGTAGCGCGGTTCAAGACATTGCAACCTCTTTCGCTCCAGAATTTTGGGGGTCCTCCTCAAAATTCTGCCCCAATTTACTGGGATGCTGCTTCTAACGGCTTCTTGTGGCAATTGGCTAAAATTTACTTCGCAATTTTGAGGGTCCTCAAAATTCTGCCCTAGTTTCCAATATAGGAGGAAATGAAAATTTTATTGAATTGTGACCGAACCCATAGGGCTGCCTATGTATCCCTTCTTAAACGGGAATCAGGTCAGGTGTAGTTCAAATTACATCATACAAGGGAATCGTAAATGCTACACATAGTATCATTTGGCTGCATCTGAATTGATCAGCTTTGGCCAAACTTCTTCGTCCATTTCTACAAGTGTGAGGGCTCTTCTGATTAGAACCCGATGGACCATGTACAGACCTTGCCAGTTGGGAGAGAACTTCCCTTTGGCTTCATCCTGATGCGGAAAGATTTTCTATAACACCAGCTACCCCAGTGTAAATTATCTCGGCTTGACTCTTTTGTTGAAAGCTCTGGACATTCTGTTATGATAGAGCTCACTGTGGCAAACTGTATTCATTTTTTCACATCTATAAGAGCTATCTACTCGTAATGACTCTTTACCCATTATGCGTCGTCAAGTTTTGCTTCCTGTATGACCCTCAGGGAAGGAATTTCTACCTCGGCAGGAATGATCGCCTCTGTACCATAAACCAGCATAAAGGGAGTTGCCCCAGTTGACATGCGAACTATGGTACGGTATCCCAATAAAAGCAAATGATACGTTCTCATGCCACTGTTTATGCTTTTTTATCATTTTCCTTGGTATCTTTTTGATATTCTTATTGTCCGCTTCTACAGCTCCATTCATCTGAGTATGTAGGCTGTAGAATTCTTGTGTTTGATCTTGAATGTTTCACACATTGCTTTCATCAAGTCACTGTTGAGATTGGAACCATTATCAGTAATGATTGACTCTAGGATGCCGAATCAACAAACGATATGGTCGCGGACAAATTCTTCCACGACTTTCTTAGCCACTACCTTATATGATGTTGCTTCAACCCATTTGGTGAAATAATCAATTGCCACTAGAATGAACCTGTGCCCATTTGATGCGGCAGGTTCGATAGGTCCAATAACGTCCATTCCCCAAGTGGCGAGCGGCCATGGAGAGCTTGTTGCAGTAAGCTTGTTTGGAGGCACCTTTATCATATCTGTATGTATCTAACAACGATGGCACTTTTAGAAATACTGGATATAGTCTGTTTCCATAGTCATCCAAAAATAACCATCTTGGAGTATTTTCTTGGGTAAGACAAAGCCGTTCATGTGTGGACCACAAGTCCCTGCATGAATTTCTTCCAATAGCCTAGATGATTCCTTTGCTTCGACACACCATAGTAACCCCAAATATGGAGTCCTCCTATACATGATTCCTAGGCTATGAAAGAAATTGTTAGATAACCTCCAAAGTGTGCACTTCCGAGTGAGATTTGCGAGCTCTAGGTATTCTCCTTTTGTCAAATATTCCTTCATATCATGAAACCAAGGCTTTCCATCTGGTTCTTTTTCGACATGAGCACAGTAAGTGGGATGATCATGAATCTTCACTAGAATAGGGTCTATGAAGTTATCATCTGGATGCTGAATCATAGATGATAGGGTAGCCAATGCATCGACAAACTCATTCTGGACTTTGGGAACATGTCGGAACTCCGTCATTGTGAACCTTTTCCTCAACTCCTGTACATGATGCAGACATGGGAGTATCTTGGAGTTCTTGGTTGCCCATTCTTCTAGGACCCGATGTATAAGCAAGTCTGAATCCCCGATTACTAGCAACTCTTGGATGTTCATGTCAATGGCCATCTCGAGGCCCAAGATGCAGGCTTCGTACTCGGCCATTTTGTTGGTGCACGGGAACCTGAGTTTTGCAGACACCGGATAATGCTGGCCAGTTTCTGATATTACGACAGCTTCTATGCCAACTCGTTTGAAGTTTGCTGCTCCATCAAAAATCATTCTCCAGTCGTCATAGGATTCTGCAATGTACTATCCTATGAAGGATATCTCCTTGTCAGGAAAATACATTTTTAGAGGTTTATATCCTGCGTCCACGAGATTCTCAGCCAGATGATCTACCAATGCTTGTCTTTTGATTTCCTTTTGAGTTACGTAGACAATGTCGAATTCACTCAGCAGGATTTGCCATTTGGCTAGCTTTCTAGTGGGCAGGGGCTTTTGAAAGATGTACTTCAGGGGATCCATTCTTGATATAAGATATGTACTATAGGCACAGAAATAGTGCCCCAACTTCTGAGCTTCCCAAATCAAAGCTCAGCAAGTGCGTTCCAATAGAGAATACCGAGCCTCGTGCGGGGTGAACTTCTTGCTGAGATAATAAATGGCTTGCTCCTTCTTCCCCGTATCATTATGTTGCCCTAGAACACAACCGAATGCTCCATCTAATACCGCAAGGTAGAGCAATAGGGGTCTACCTGGTTTGGGCGGGACCAGAACTGGTGGTGTTGATAAGTACTCCTTGATTCTATTGAAGGCTTTCTGACAGTCATCGGTACATCTAGCGGTTGTGTCCTTCTTTAACATCTTAAAGATTGGCTCACAATTGACAGTGGACTGAGCTCTGAACCGGATGGTGTAGTTAAGTCTCCCCAATAAACTCATAACCTCCTTCTTGTTCTTTGGTGGTGGAAATTCTTAGATGGCTTTGACCTTTTACGTATCCAGTTCCATTTCGTCGTTGAATCACAATGAACCAAAGTAGTTTTCCGAAAGGAACCCCAAATGCACATTTGGCGGGATTTAGTTTCAGGTTGTACCTTCTCAGTCTATTAAAGAATTTCCTCAAATCTTCCATATGGTCAGTGGCTTTCTTTGACTTGACGATGAAGTCATCCACATATACATCAATCTCTTTGTGTATCCTGCCATGGAAAATAGTAGTCATGGCACTCATGTAGGTGGCCCCAGAATTCTTTAACCCAAACGACATCATCTTGTAACAATACATCCCCCACGATGTAATGAAAGCCATTTTCTTAGTGTCTTCCTCATTTATCCATATCTGATGATACCTAGTAAAAAAATCAACGAATGACTGCAACTTATGCTTGGCGCACTTATTAATCAAGATGTGTATGTTTGGAAAGGGGAAGTCGTGTTTTGGACTAGCCCGGTTGGGATCCTAGTTCTTCGGTACTGGCACGATGTTGGCTAACCATTTGATACCCTACTACCCTGAGAACCTTGGCTTTGACTTGCTTGGTAACTTCTTCTTTGATTTTCAAACTAATGTTAGGTTTGAACTTCCTGAGCTTCTCCTTTACCGATGGACATGTCGAATCAGTTGGCAGTTTGTGAGCCACAAATGACTTACTTAAACCAGTCATGTCGTCATACGACTAAGCGAATATGTCCTTATATTCCCTTAGAAATTCCATGTACTCTTCCTTTTCTAATGGTGACAAATGAACACTCATACGTGTTTCTTTGACATTTTCTGCATCTCCCAGGTTAACAACCTCAGTTTCGTCCAGGTTAGACTTAAATCTATTCTTAAAATCACAACCTCTTTAACAACCTCTTCTTGTATATCATCTTCTTCTGAGTCTATATCCGTTTGTTGCGTTGTCTCGTTACATGTCACAATTGTCTGTTCATCAAGATGAGTAATAGTAATGTTGTGTAAATAAAGTAAATGGTAAAAAGTAATAAGATCAAGATTTATAAGAAGCTGAAATGCTTTGATAAATTTCGTAACAGTTTTGAACATTCAAGCTTTTATTTCAAAAATCAAAATGAGGAAAAGAGTCAACTAGCGAAAAATAAAGCTAATGCATGATGCTTTGTTCAGCCTTGCTATCCCGAAGCTTTTTGGGATCTAGTGGTTCTGATGGACCAATTGTTGAGGTGCGCTCCTCGGCTCATAGCTTGTATGGAAGGGCCTTCCTGCACCTCTTCCTCGAAAATGATGCAGCAGTCAATGTTATCATCTTCCAAAAACAAGCTCCTCGTTGCTACCACTACTTCCTCTTCTTCCGACCCATATATAATATCAGTTGGTTGAAAAGTCTGTTCGAAGTGAGATATCGACTTCTCTAGAGGGCAATAAGGACTCTACCAAGGTGGCGACCAGTGGTTGAATTAATCCCAAGTATACTCATATCCCAAACCAAAAGTGGTACCATGCTTCTTCAGCTTGATGGGCTTTGCAATTCCTTGGAGATTCTTACCGAGTCCTTTGCCTGGTTCACACCCGCACAAGTTCAATATGCTTTCGATTTTGTTATCCCACCATTTATCCTTGTCCACGCCGTTGACTCGCTCGATGTGGTGGTAGGTTTCTCTGCCTATCTTTCTTCTTCCTTCAATTGCTGGTTTGGTCTGGTGACTGTATTTGGGATTGCTGCCGTCGCCGTGAATAATCATCTCTTGGTGTTTCCACTCAAATTTCACTACCTGATGTAGGGTTGATGCTACAACCCCAGCGGCATGAATCCAAGGTCGTCCCAACAACAAATTGTAAGATGCCGGCACGTCTATCACTTGAAAGTCAACATCGAACAAAGTAGGCCCCATCTATAAGCACGGGCTAATCTCCCCAATAGTGGACCTTCGGGAACCATCGAACGCTTTGACGTTGATGGCCCCGTCTTTGATCTTATGCAGACCTTTCCCCAATGTTCTGAGTGTTACCGGCGGACATATGTTGAGGCTGGACCCTCCGTCAATCAAGAATCTGGTGATGAAATAATCCTCGCATTGCAAAGTGATGTGCAATGCCTTGTTGTGGTTCAGTCCTTTCGGTGGAAACTCATCTTGATAGAAGGTGATTTTGTGACTCTCCAATATCTATCCTACCATGTTTTCCATTTCTCCTCTAGTTGTGTTGCTGGGTACATATGCCTCACTCAACACCTTTAATAAGGCATTCTTATGTGCGTCAGAGCTTTGTAGCAGAGCCAAGATAGAGATTTGGGCTGGCGTTTTGTTCAACCGATCAATGACTGAATACTCTTTGGCTTGTATCTTCCTCCAGAGGTCGTTAGGCCCATTTCTAGTGATGGTTGGTCGACTAGAGGCCTGCTTGCTCGACTCAACCAAGTGTTCTAGAGTATAAACCCTGCCGGTTATTGTCATGCCCTTTGCCATAACTGCTTCTCCGGACTTGGTTTTCCCTTTCCTTCTTGCCTTAGCTGTGTAATCCCATGGTATGGCTTTTGTGTGGAATGATGTTATGGCCGATATTGCTACCAGAATGGGCACCCTTGCTTTGGGAGGTAATATAAAAACCTCAAATGGTACTGGTGGCTTTGGGGACCCAAACTCGACCTTGATTGGTGTTGGCTTCTTTGTAGAGGATGGTTTTTCAAGATCAAGTGTTATTGACATGTTTACCTTGGTGTCTTCAGAAGGATGCATCTAGACAACAATTAGATTAAGGATAACTGTCGTCTTCTTTGGCTCGTCACCCTCTGTTATCAACCCGATCAACCCATTGGGGTCCCAATCATCTTCTATCGTAATCATGTGAACACCTCTACCCTTGTGTTCTGGTAGAGGGTTGTTACGGACATTTGGAGCAGGCTCCTTTGCTACGATGATCTCGTTGTCAATCAAAGCTTGGATCTTATCCTTCAGAGATCAACACTCATCAATGGTATGCCCATTTATGCCGGAATAGTATGCACATGTTTTATTTGGGTTGACCCATCGGGAGGGGTTTCAGGGTTTACAGTAGGGATATGGGTGACATAACCAGTAGCTTTAAGCCTTTCATATAGCTGGTTGATAGGTTCGGCAATGGCGGTGTACTATTTAGGAGGTCTGCGATCGAAGTTTGGTCGGGGTCTAAGGAAACTTTGGCGAGGGGGAGGTGATTGATAGTAGGCTTGTTGGGTGTTGTAGGCTTGGTAGACGTGTGCGGGTTGGGAGTGTCTAGGTGACGTAGGCTGATATGTGGGTGGTGGAGGCGATTGGTAAGCAGATGGTAGAGCTTAGTAAGAATGCAAGGGTGTTTGGTAATTTGGTGTAGATTGATATGTGAGAGGAGATGTTGGGTAGGATTGGTATTTTATTGGGGATTTTGTTCTCTGTGTAACCATCACGGCGCTTACGTCCCTTTTCTTGGACATGCCACCAGACTGTAGAGCCTTGTTGGCAGCCTGCAAAGCCTCAAGGTTTGTGACCATACCACTTTTAATACTTTATTCAATCCTTTCCCCTAGCTTGATGATGTCGGAAAATTTTTAGGCCTTCAATCAACATCAACCTTTTGTAGTATTGTAGGTCTTGAGCTCGGATGAAAAACCTGTTCATTTGTTCTTCTTCTAAAGTCGGCCTAACATTAGCAGCCTCTGATCTCTATCCAGTAGCATACTCGCAGAATGTCTCCGTAGGTTTCTAATTTTAGATCAGGATGTAAAACACATCTGGCACGTTCTATGCGTTGAAATCTGAATCTGTCCATGAAATCGGATGCCATACTTACCCAATTTAACCCCTTCTTTGGGTCTTGGCTAATGTACCAAGACAGAGCATCTCCTTTTAGACTTCTCATAAATAGCTTCATGCGAATCTTTTCATCCTTTCCTACTCCGACTAGATTGTCGCAGTATGTCCTTAAATGAACTCCGGGATCCCTGGTTCCATCGAATATCCCGAACATGGGAGGTTTCTACCCTTGGGGAAGTTCAATATCTGGTTGAATGCAAAAGTCTTCCTAATTTAGTCTCTCAATCCCCTTACTTCCATCAACACCCTGAACTCGTCTAGTCAGCTTCTTGAGTTCTGCGGCTAGATTTCTGTTAAGAGAGTCTTTGTCATGAGACTCAGGTGTGCTTGAGGTGGGTTGAATGGTGTGTGGTATGGTTTCCATGTAGATTGGGGTGTTGTGGTAAGTGTGGAGATGATCATTTGTGGAGTTTAGCGGTTCAGGAATGAGCAGTGGGGTGTCATTTGAAGTGTGGCATGTGTTGCACTAGTGATGGGGAGTGGGTTGGTTTTGTGGTTTCGGGATGTTTTGCGGAGGTGTGGGGTTTTGAGTGTTGGGAAATTTGACCTAGTGTGGTAAGGGAAAACGACAAGCTTGCCAAGTTCCGAACTTGGTCCAATTCTTCCTGAAATTTCAATAACTTTTGCTCGGGCTGGGAGGCACTTTCCTTGGAAACCTAAATAACCTAAGTAACCTCTACTCGTTCAACTAGGTTCTCCTTTCTGATGCTGCTCAAATCTTCCATTTTCCCCTTGTTCTGGTTTCTGATAGGACTAGGAAGAGGAGTAGGTGGAGGGCCCTTGGATCTTGTGGAGTATGATGATGATGCCAGAGTACACGAACTAACCATTGGGGAGGGGAATAAAACAAAAGTAAAATAAAAGGTAGCAAGTTAGCACGGGCTGTAAGAAAGAAAAAATTTTGCGATATTTAAATGCATAGTGCATGAATGTAATTTGTGTCCTAATTTTTTAGCCTCGTTGTGCCCGAGTTAGGCCTAGCGACAAGTTTATTTTGAGAACTTATAATGCTAAATGCCTCATTTTATTGATAAAAATAAGACAAATCCCAAAATGACACTAAAATAGCAGAAGATAAATTGTCACTAATGGCCATTGGCCTTATTACATTTAAAGCAGAAAGAAACGAATCCTATCTATTTGGTCCCAGAAAAACCTTCCCCAGACTTGGCATCTTTAGCTCCATCGAATAGCTTCAACAGCTCACGTAGTCCCAACAACAAGTAGGTTCTAGCCAAGTGTCCTCTTTTGTTTTCCTCAGCATTCTGGTAGTTTTTGATCCTCTCGATGAACTTCCTTTCTAGCTCCACTAAACCCCGCTCCAAATACCCTAGTCGCTTGTTGGCACTGACAGCCATGTCTTTCCATTCTTCAATTAGCTTTTGATGGGCTTCTTGAATTTCCTGGTGCTCATTTTCGCATTCCTGAATCCTCTTGCACAATTGGTTGTACTTAACCTGTACTTCAGCCTTTTCATCAATGATCTTGTGTCCTCGAACAAACCCGGGTTGTCCTAACCCACTATGATCGTCTTCCAACCAGCTTGGATAGTGTGGAGTATAGCCAGCATGTTACGTGGTTTGTTCCATAGAATCCTTTCCCAGGACGATTTTGCAGTGCCACATACGCTGAGCTTGACACTTGTATGGACTATCATCATCTTGAAAGTCAGCCCTGAAGTGACTCATTTTGTCGACCCTTGTTATAACCTGCTTTCTTCCTGCCCGCCTCATGACTCAGAGAGGGACGTAAGGATAAGTTCCTCTCAGACCAATGAGTATAAGAAATGGTGCATCCCGAGATCGGACAATGAACTCTTCATTAGGGAACCAATCGAACATCCATTACGCTTGGTCCTCTTTCAGATTTTTGAACAACTCTACCTACCCTTTAGTATCTTCTGGTTGGGAAAACATGTTAGACATATAGTTCATTCTCCTTGACTGATGGAAGGCGATATGATCATCTCAGTCTCTGCGTAGAATCTCTTGCCGATATTTACCCTTTGGAGGTGCTCCATGAGCCAGAGTTGGAGCAGTAAGTTACAACTCTCAAAGTGTTTTTCCTCTCATTGATAGTTTTCTAGGGCTCGGTATATCTCCACAACAATCATATGTACTATGCTAAAAGGTTGCCCGCCAATTCCTTCCATTAAGGTCTTGGTGACCATGGCCAGTCTGGTGTGGATCCTAGTCTTCTTCATAGGAAATACTATCATCCCCAAAAAGCAGAACATAAAGACAAAGACCCTTTCTGTGGATCTACCCCAAAGATGTGAGGGCAAATTCATTTGGGTAAGTATGGTAGGACTTACTATGGTCGTACCTATCGTACAAGTAATCGAAAGGGATGTAGAAATCCTTCAAGCAAGTCAAGTCTGCGTTATTCTTTAGTCCCGTCATTTTGAGAAATCCCCCACCCTTGCAATTTTTCGGCATAAGCAAACCCAAAGTCTCCCATGGGATATCAGCTAGTCCTCCTATTTTCTCGAGCAAAGGTGTCATTTCAAGGTCCTCGAAGAGGAACACAGAACTTTCACTATCCCTGAATAGAGTTGCAGCCTCTATGGTTTTGTTGTCGGGTTTGATTTCCAGAAGAGAAGTCAAATTTCCCAAATATCTGCAGATGAGGGTCTGATCACTACAATGAAGGTCTTCCCACCAGCTTAGCAACCTTGGGTGGATGTTGGTTACCATCCTGAATCTGGGGACTTCGTGCCTCATTTTCTGCAAAACAAAGTGTTAGACCCCTACCCCTACCAGACTCGACTATTTAAATATCAATAATTGGCATAAGCATTATTTAGTTCTCCAAATAAATGCACAGACGTGGTAATGTCCGTTTGGGTTCCAAGGAAACCTAGTGGACTTTGGAAAAGGCTATCTTAAAAAGTCATTATGCGGACATCATAACTAACTCGGCTAGGTTTGATAGTGATGCATGCACAATTGAACAAAGTAAGGATTCTATGGGGTATTAGACCGGTACCCTTAAGCAGACAACTCAAGAGGGAAAGGCACGGAACCGTCGACTGCACCGCTAATCGACTGGTTTTACCGCAAATACGCCTTTGCCAAATTTAGGGGGTGATAATATTGGAAGGGCGCAACCACTCATTATAAGTGTTGCTATGGTATTTTGTTTGGCACGAGTGGAATATTATGTTGAATATGCAATTACAAGAATGAAAGAAGTTGTCACGTATTTGCACGTTCATAAAATAATGATTACAATAATTGCTCATAATTATAATAGTATCAAAGGAAAGCGATAAAAGAAAGCATTAAAGAAAAGAAACAAAGAGCCAAGTCAGTTTCGTAGTAGAAAAGAGATAAAGATATTAGATAAAGGCAATAATGAAGCAGTAAAGTCACAAGTAACATGAAATCATAAAAGCCTAAAGGATAATCCGTAGCAGAGTCGCTATGATGTCGCTCCCCCTTTTTTTAAAGCGAAATCGGGTTTATGACATTTGGGAGGACAATTGGGAATTGGGTTTTTGGATTGAAGAGTCACCACCTAATGATTAAAGTCCATTAGGACACTAAGAAGGGTTTGAGTTGAAGAACTAGAGTTTGGGTAAGGGCTAGAAATTATCTCGAGGGGAAGGTGTTAGGCACCCCCCAAGATCCACTAGTGTGGTTCCCGGCCCTGTTATAATTGTGACTTCACAAAACAAGTAAGCAAATAATGGCTCAAATAGAAGGAGTTTTCACATAATATTTCAAGTAAATTGAAATTGGGGGAAAAGTAAAGAGGGCAGAAATTTTAAGAAAATAATTTAAACAATTCTAAAAATAGATGAAAACAAATAAAAGGGGAGGGGTCCTAGGTTTATGACCAATATGGATCACATCAATGCAATACCCAATAATCACTCCTCAGGAGAGGGGCTACATGAGGTATTAGCACATCGGTCATTATATCCATATCTACCCTTCCCACCCCGTTAAGGTATTAAAGCGCAGAATAGTATCGTTACTTATTGCATGCTATTACCCATCCAAATCCTATTAATCCCGTAGGCATTTGGGA
This sequence comes from Nicotiana glauca, assembly GCA_026770625.1. NCBI lineage: Eukaryota > Viridiplantae > Streptophyta > Magnoliopsida > Solanales > Solanaceae > Nicotiana > Nicotiana glauca. The sequence goes on from MU690991.1 coordinate 30,180, forward strand.
CTACTAATCCTAAAGGGGAGGGAGTTGGGGCTTTTCAAAATTTAAAAGGATAAAAGTCTAAAGCGACAAACAAAACACATAAACAGTTAGGGGAAACAAATAGCAGTTAAAGGCTCAAACATGCCTCCTCACTTAAAAGGGCAAATTATCTAGCATGACTTCAAATTCTAGTTATGCTCTGAATTAAATTTAAAGCGTTAGGATAGGATGATTTATCACATATTTCTCATATGAGAAGGCCCAATTAGGCCTTGTCTGGTTGTAGTTTATCAAAAACTGAGATAGCTTATTAGTTACCTACTAGTTTGCCTAGATGATACCTATAGGCATGACATCTAACAATGAAAAAGGTGTACTGATTTTAAACAAGGATTACTAGTTTTATAAACAAAAGTTCTGCAGATTTTAGACGACCTTATTACTGATTTTAGACTCAAAGATGAAATAAACGAAGTTGATTCAACTGATTACTCCTATAGGCATGATTTCTAAGCGTTGTTGTTTTAAATAGATTACGTAAGTGTAGGAGTCCTATAGGCATGGTATCTAAAATGTAGTTGATTATTATTAAACCTATGATTGTTTGCCTAATGATAGATGAATATGCAAAAATGCAGAAAAAACCTATATCATCATTTCTATATGAAGGAATGCAACAACTTATAGGCATGATCTCTATATGATATGCAGTAATGCAGAAAAACTTATAAGCATGATTTCTAATGATATTCAGAAATACAGGGAAAAAAAACCATAGGCGGGCTAGTGATATGCATAAATACAGAAAAAAACCTATAAGCAGGATTTCTAATGATATGCATAAGCATAGAACTTGTAAACAATGATTTGTAAATAATGATTCATATGAGCATGCTGTCCACCCTTTGCATACATAAAAGACCCTCAATTTTTAATAGATCCCCATAAGTTATTGCAACATATTACTGACCAAAATGAATTAGTAAAAATAAAAATTACATCAAAAATTCAAGCTACAACCAATTAGCCTAATTCATCCTCAAGGTCTAACAATATGAGATAAACCAACTTCCAGGATCAGATTTCCAAAAGCCTTTCTCTCATTCGGGATGTGTCAAAGTTCCTAAGAGTCTCAAAGGGCTCCGAGCAATGCTTACACCCCAAATACGTTGCAGAATTAGATTATAGTGCAGTGTAGAAGGGTCAGCCCTCAAATGTCCAAGTTCAAAAGGAACTCAGGGTACCAAAGCAAGGCTCATAGGAGGGGGGTAGAACTTAAAGTCTAAGAGTAAGTGTGAGCACATAGAACTGACTTAGGGAAGGCCATGACAGGCTGGTGGTCATGCCCAGCAATTGGAGTGCTGGCACATCCCTGACCAGCCTGTTAGCCAAATCATAAGAGTTAGGATCCATTGAATATCATGTTCAGACCCGAGCAGTAATTTGGATACTGCTTGGCCAAGAACCTTAACTCAAACACATAGAAGAGAATAGAGGGGGTAGGGATTCACAATAGAAACAGATGCAAGGAAAGAACATACATGGTTTAATCACTGAACATGAACGGCAAAGTAAACAAGAATGCATAAACTATAAAGTAATCACATAGGGGTAAGGCAGAAAATTAAATCTGACATACCAGTTTCAGGGAAAATATGTAAAAATAATAGTCTTGAAAAGCCAAGTTGCAAGCAAACAGTTCCAAAAGACCTTAGAAAAAGCAGAGTGTTGAGAGAGTATTGAACTCAAAGCAGTATTGTAAGTGTGTAAGTTGAAAGTATTTAACTAAAAGTTCGAGGTATTGAACTCCAATTCTGTTAAAAGTGCAGAAGGGTAGTCCATTTTATAGTGTAGAAAAATGAGAAAGAAAGGTAAGGGAATAATTTGCAATCAGTCTCATATGATCTCCCTTCAGTTAAGGGATTTGATTTCAAACGGGTAGAATTTAAGGAAAAAAATTTGATTAAAATCTTTTCAAAGTAGCATAAGAAGGGTAAATACATAGAAGTTATTTAAAGAAAAAGTTCAATGGTACACCACTTGGAAAAAATAAGGAAAGGGAATCAATCAAACAGCCAGGGTAATCAAAATTAAAGGCTTAATTCGAATGAACCAAGTCAGAAAAGGTAAAGGATGTTGAATTAGGGAAAATCAGTAACAACCAATCAGGCCTTATTAAAAAGGATTTTGGAATCAATCAATTAGTTGGTAAAACCTTTTGAAAGCAGAGTCCTCATATATAAAGCACACAAATATATGAATCAAGAAGGGATTGTCAATTTATTTAGAAGAGAGTTTAATCAAAGAAAGGTTCAGAATCATAAGCAACAAGGGGTACAAGTCCAATTTGTAGACTCACAATGAGTCTGAGAGTCCAGGGTCCCAAAGCGGAACCCTAACTCACACACAAAATCAAAATTTCCAAGAAATCCCTAAATCCTAGAGTTTCGAATTGAATCAGACATAGAGGTGAGAGGGCAAGTCATTGAAACAGACGTAGAGGTCTGCTTAGGAGTTTTATGAGAAACAAAACAAAGACGACAGCAGATTTGAAACACATAGTAAGATCGATTTAAGAGCATAAGAGAACATGTTTTAGAAAAGTCGGGACTTAAGAAACTTCAGAAGAAAAGAGAGGATACCAACTTAAACCAAAAATAGATGAAACATGCTAAGCAAAAACACAAACAAAGTTCAGTAATGATAGATGAATATGCATAAATGCCGAAAAAACCTATAGTCATCATTTCTATGTGAAGGAATGCAACAACTTACAGGCATGATCTCTATATGATATGCAGTAATCCAGAAAAACTTATAGGCATGATTTCTAATGATATTCAGAAATACAGGGGAAAAAAACCATAGGCAGGCTAGTGATATGCATAAATACAGAAAAAAACCTATAAGCAGGATTTTTAGTGATATGCATAAGCATAGAACTTGTAAATAATGATTCATATGAGCATGCTGTCCACCCTTTGCATACGTAAAAGACCCTACATTTTTACTAGATCCCCATAAGTTATTACAACATATTACTGACCAAAATGAATTAGTAAAAGTAAAAATTACATCAAAAATTCAAGCTATAACCAAACAGCCTAATTCAGCGTCAAGGTCTAACAATATGAGATAAACCAACTTCAAGGATAAGATTTCCAAAAGCCTTTCTATTATTCGGGATGTGTCAAAGTTTCCAAGAGTCTTAAAAGGCTCCAAGCAATGCTTACACCCCAAATACATTGTAGAATTAGATTATAGTGTAGTGTAGAAGGGCCAACCCTCAAATGTCCAAGTTCAAAAGGAACTCAGGGTCCCAAAGCAAGGCTTATAGGAGGGGGGTAGAACTTAAAGTCTAAGAGTAAGTGTGAGCGCATTGAAGGGACTTAGGGAAGGCCATGACGGGCTGGTGGTCATGCCCAGCAATTGGAGTGCTGGCACAACCCTGACCAGCCTGTTAGCCAAATCATAGGAGTTAGGATCCATTGAAGATCATGTTCAGACCTGAGCAGTAATTTGGATACTGCTTGGCCAAGAACCTTAACTCAAACACATAGAAGAGAATAGGGGGTAGGGATTCACAATAGAAACAGATGCAAGGAAAGAACATACATGGTTTAATCACTGAACATGAACGGCAAAGTAAACAAGAATGCAAAAACTATAAAGTAATCACATAGGGGTAAGGCAGAAAATTAAATCAGACATACCAGTTTCAGAGAAAATATGTAAAAAAAATAGTCTTGAAAAGCCAAGTTGCGAGCAAACAGTTCCAAAAGATCTTAGAAAAAGCAGAGTGTTGAGAGAGTATTGAACTCAAAGCAGTATTGTAAGTGTGTAAGTTGAAAGTATTTAACTAAAAGTTCGAGGTATTGAACTCCAAGTCTGCTAAAAGTGCAGAAGGGTAGTCCATTTTAGAGTGTAGAAAAATGAGCAAGAAAGGTAAGGGAATAATTTGCAATCGGTCTCATATGATCTCCCTTCAGTTAAGGGATTTGATTTCAAACGGGTAGAATTTAAGGAAAGAAATTTGATTAAAATATTTTCAAAGTAGCATAACAAGGGTAAATACATATGAGTTATTTAAAGAAAAAGTTCAATGGTACACGACTTGGAAAAAATAAGGAAAGGGAATCAATCAAACAACCAGGAAAATCAAAATTAAAGGCTTAATTCGAATGAACCAAGTCAGAAACGGTAAAGGATGTTCAATTAGGGAAAATCAGTAACAATCAATCTGGCCTTATTAAAAAGGATTTCGAAATCAATCAATTAGTTGGTAAAACCTTTTGAAAGCAAAGTCCTCATATATAAAGCACACAAATATGTGAATGAAGAAGGGATTGTCAATTTATTTAGAAGAGAGTTTAATCAAAGAAAGGTTCAGAATCATAAGTTACAAGGGGTACAAGTCCAATTTGTAGACTCACAATGAGTCTGAGAGTCCAGGGTCCCAAAGTGGAACCCTAACTCACACACAAAATAGAAATTTCCAAGAAACCCCCAAATCCTAGAGTTTCGAATTGAATCAGACATAGAGGTGAGAGGGCAAGTCATTGAAACAGACGTAGAGGTCTGCTTCGTAGCTTTATGAGAAATAAAACAAAGATGACAGCAGGTTTGAAACACATAGCAAGAAAATCGATTTAAGAGCATAAGAGAACATGTTTTAGAAAAGTCGGGACTTAAGAAAGTTCAGAAGAAAAGAGAGGATACCAACTTAAACCAAAAATAGATGAAACATGCTTAGCAAAAACACAAACAAAGTTCAGTAATGATAGATGAATATGCAAAAATGCAAAAAAAACTATAGTAATCATTTCTATATGAAGGAATGCAACAACTTACAGACATGATCTCTATATGATATGCAGTAATGCAGAAAAACTTATAGGCATGATTTCTAATGATATTCAGAAATGCAGGGGAAAAAAACCATAGGCAGGCTAGTGATATGCATAAATACAGAAAAAAAACCTATAAGCAGGATTTTTAGTGATATGCGTAAGCATAGAACTTGTAAATAATGATTCATATGAGCATGCTGTCCACCCTTTGCATACATAAAAGACCCTACATTTTTACTAGATCCCCATAAGTTATTACAACATATTACTGACCAAAATGAATTAGTAAAAGTAAAAATTACATCAAAAATTCAAGCTACAACCAAACAGCATAATTCAGCCTCAAGGTCTAGCAATATGAGATAAACCAACTTCCAGGATAAGATTTCCAAAAGCCTTTCTATTATTCGGGATGTGTCAAAGTTCCCAAGAGTCTCAAAGGGCTCCGAGCAATGCTTACACCCCAAATACATTGCAGAATTAGATTATAGTGTAGTGTAGAAGGGCCAGCCCTCAAATGTCCAAGTTCAAAAGGAACTCAGGGTCCCAAAGCAAGGCTCATAGGAGGGGGGTAGAACTTAAAATCTAAGACTAAGTGTGAGCGCATTGAAGGGACTTAGGGAAGGCCATGACAGGCTGGTGGTCATGCCCAGCAATTGGAGTGCTGGCACATCCCTGACCAGCCTATTAGCCAAATCATAGGAGTTAGGATCCATTGAAGATCATGTTCAGATCTGAGCAGTAATTTGGATACTGCTTGGCCAAGAACCTTAACTCAAACACATAGAAGAGAATAGGGGGTTGGGATTCACAATAGAAACAGAAGCGAGGAAAGAACATACATGGTTTAATCACTGAACATGAACGGCAAAGTAAACAAGAATGCAAAAACTATAAAGTAATCACATAGGGGTAAGGCAGAAAATTAAATCAGACATACCAGTTTCAGGAAAAATATGTAAAAATAATAGTCTTGAAAAGCCAAGTTGCAAGCAAACAGTTCCAAAAGATCTTAGAAAAAGCAGAGTGTTGAGAGAGTATTGAACTCAAAGCAGTATTGTAAGTGTGTAAGTTGAAAGTATTTAACTAAAAGTTCGAGGTATTGAACTCCAAGTCTGTTAAAAGTGCAGAAGGGTAGTCCATTTTATAGTGTAGAAAAATGAGCAAGAAAGGTAAGGGAATAATTTGCAATCAGTCTCATATGATCTCCCTTCAGTTAAGGGATTTGATTACAAACGGGTAGAATTTAAGGAAAGAAATTTGATTAAAATCTTTTCAAAGTAGTATAAGAAGGGTAAATACATAGAAGTTATTTAAAGAAAAAGTTCAATGGTACACGACTTGGAAAAAATAAGGAAAGGGAATCAATCAAACAGCCAGGGAAATCAAAATTAAAGGCTTAATTCGAATGAACCAAGTCAAAAAAGGTAAAGGATGTTCAATTCGGGAAAATTAGTAACAATCAATCAGGCCTTATTAAAAAGGATTTCGGAATGAATCAATTAGTTGGTAAAACCTTTTGAAAGCAGAATTCTCATATATAAAGCACACAAATATGTGAATCAAGAAGCGATTGTGAATTTATTTAGAAGACAGTTTAATCAAAGAGAGGTTCAGAATCATAAGCAACAAGGGGTACAAGTCCAATTTGTAGGCTCACAATGAGTCTGAGAGTCCAGGGTCCCAAAGTGGAACCTTAACTCACACACAAAATCAAAATTTCCAAGAAACCCCGAAATCCTAGAATTTCGAATTGAATCAGACATAGAGGTGAGAGGGCAAGTCATTGAAACAGACGTAGAGGTCTACTTCGGAGCTTTATGAGAAACAAAACAAAGATGACAGCAGGTTTGAAACACATAGCAAGAAAATCGATTTAAGAGCATAAGAGAACATGTTTTAGAAAAGTCGGGACTTTAGAAAGTTCAGAAGAAAAGAGAGGATATGAACTTAAACCAAAAATAGATGAAACATGCTTAGCAAAAACACAAACAAAGTTCAGTAAAGCAAAATCAAAGAACTCAATGGTAATAACATATAGTAAAAGAGTAAAGAAAACTTAACACGGATAAAACATGTGAGTATTGGAGTAACATGTATAGTAGAAAAGAAAGTAGAAGAACAATACATGCGGAGCAAAAGAAGTCACACGGGAATAACACAGACAAGCACACATAAAGAAAGAACAGAAAGAATCAGAAAGATATTTTGAAGAAACCTTTTAGAAACCCTAAATCGAAGTTAAACAATTTTAAAAATAGAATTTGGGGAAATCCTTTAAAAAATACAAGCATATTCCACATCTAAGAAAATAAGCAAGTAAAGAACCTCGGACAGCTTAGGGTTTCAGACAAAACCCTAGAAAAGAGAAAGGTCTTGAGGAAAGACAGATCTTGAGTCAAAAAGGCACATAGTGCTTGAATATGCCGGAGTAATGGCCGGAGAGGCCGTGGAACCAACAGATCGAAGAAGATCTGAAGAGAGCCATCAAAGTCGGGCCTCAAATCATCGAACAAACAAAGTTGAGTGGTGGCTAAGGGTAAATGTGGACCATCCATGGCCTGAGAGGCCATGGATTCCGATGAAAAATACGGTGAAGGAAGGTTGGAGGAGGCTAGGGGTCCAAAGAGCTGATGAGAGGATTTGAGAGAGTTTGGGATTCAAGGGCGGTAGGTCAGGTGAGAATAAGGGGGATTACGTTTGGTTTAATTATGGAAGGGTGAGTTTTGGCCGTTGATCTTAAGTGATCAATGGTCCAGATTTAAGTGGGTAGGTGGAGAACGAGTTGGGTCGTTTGAAAATGGGTCATGGGTTGGGTCCAAATTGAAACTGGGCCTGTTTAATTGGGTAGAATTGGTCAATTTAAGGGCCAAAATTGAAATAGGAATGGGAGTGTAATTGAAATAGAATTGGGGTTAAATATTAAACAGCCAATTTTCCCTTTTTATTTATAAAAAATAGTAAAGATAATTATAAAAGAAAATTAAAAGTACTGAAATAATTAATAGTATTTAAATATTAATTTAAAAATACTGGACCCAATTTTACAACTGTAAAATACTATTAATCTTAATGTAGGCTATAATTACATTTATATGTAACTTAGTCATTTAAATACCAAATCAATTTGTAAAAATATAAAAAAAATCACCTTAACTATATTTTGGTATAAATATGGGAATAAAAATAAATTATTCACCAAAAATTGGGAGTTTTGGGGAATAATTACTGATTTTGTATTTGCTAAAAATTGACAATAAATTGATTTTAAAATCTTAAAAAACTAGGAAAAAATATCAAAACACTTGGGCATGCTTATGTATACATATATATGTTATTTTGAAGGTATTTTGCATATAAAACACATACGAAAAAATTGGGTATCAACAACAAGCTCGTAGGGGTTGGTAAAGATGAAATAGTCTGCATGAAGCTGTTCATGAGGAGCCTCACTGGAGACGCCATGTCCTGGCATATTAGTCAAAACCCAAAAAAATGGGTCAACTAGGTAAGCACAGAATCAGATTTTATGGATCGGTTCATGTTCAATAAAGAAAACGCTCCAGACGTATTCTACATTCATAATCTTAAGCTGAAGCCAACAGAAACTTTCCACGAGTATGCTACTCGTTGGAGGTCAGAAGATGCAAGAGTAAGGCCAACACTGAAAGAAGAACATATAAATAAGTTGTTTGTCCGAGCTCCGGTTCCGACATCATAAATTTTTCAACATCATCAAATTTAGAGATAGAATAGAGGAGGGAATTAAAAGCGGAATGGTAATAAATTTTGAGGCACTATAGGCTACAAACAAAGCCTTGCAGTCGGGAAGTATTTCTAAAAAGAAGGAAGTAGGGGCAGTGCTGGCAGCCAAAGGTCCGAAGTCTCCCCTCACATACTAAATACCACTACACACATCTTATCCTTCACCTCCTAGATACGAACAATGCACCGACACTTAACATACTTATATCACTCAGCCAACATACTACCACTCACCACCAACCCACTAAAACTACCAAAAAATCTAAACCAAATTTTGATTGTAGACCTCCAAGAAATTACACTCCTATTGCTAAACCCATCTTAGTTATATGAGAGATTGAAGGATGTGAGTTATGTCACTCCTGTTCCCACCGTTGCCATGGAAAATTCATCTCAGTGGGTCAATCCAAACAAGATATATGCCTACCACTCGTGCATGAAGGGTCATACTATCGATGAATGTCGGACTTTAAAGGATAAGATCCAGACGCTGATTGACACCAAGGTTATACAAGAAAAATAGGGCGCACCTAAAGTAGGCAACAATCCCTTCCCAGATCACAGGGCAAGAGGGTAAATATGATCAAAATTGATGAAGAATAGGATTCGGAAGGATCAATCGGGCTTTTTTTGTGAAGGGGATGAACCCAAAATACCTCCAGTCATTTTCACACCTATTGTGGTGCAAATTGCGTCACCAATTGAGGTTGAAGTAACCACACCGAGCTCGTTTGAGGTTAAAGTAACAACGCCCTCAGCAATGCCAACTCCGTTTGAGGTGGAAGTGACCACACCCTTCACCGTGATAGTAGCACCTACACTGTCCTTTATGTCCAATGCAATACCCTAGGACTATGCTGCGAAGGCAAGAAGGAAAGGAAAGGGGAAAATGGAAGAAATCGATGCAGTACAAGGCATGATCAAAATTGGTAGGGTGTATACACCTGAATATCTGGGAGGAACAATCAAAGATGCTGATTCCAAGAAATCTTCATTGAAATTGGCCAAGATGATCTTATGAGAAAGGAGCAAGCAAAAGAGTATTATGTGGTTGATCATCTGAACAAAACTGCTGCTCAGATATCCATTCTATCACTACTGTAGAACTCCGAAGCGTACAGGAATATATTGATCAAAATGTTGAACGAAGCATATGTATCCAACAACATTACTAGTGAGGAGATGACCAATATGGTAGGTCAAGTATTGGAGAGCCACAAGATCACTTTTCACGAAGACGAATTGACACCGGAAGGGCTAAGTCACAATAGTGCACTACATATCACAGTGCAACTTGAGGACAAATTCATTGCCAGGGTCCTAATAGTTGGGGGTTCGAGTCCCAACATATGTCCACTAACTACTTTGAAGAAATTGGGTAAATGTTTGCATGAGATACGAGCAGGAACTATGAATGTGAAAGCATTCGATGGGTCTCAAAGGGACACAATTGGGGAAATCAACCTCTTCTTGCAGATGGGCCTGACTTGGTTTGACATTGAATTTCAAGTACTGGACATATCCACCACATACAATCTGTTGTTGGGATGACCTTGGATACATGTGCTGGGGTTGTAGCCTCTACTCTACACCAGGACGTAAAGTTTGAATGGAATCATCATGATGTAATCTCTCAGGGGGGACGAAAGCAATCCCATTTATACCAATCAAACTATTCTGGTCATTGAGAATAGAAGGAAGTTGGGTGGAGAAATGTACCATCGCATCGAGTGCGTCAATACAATTGAAAAAGACAAATGGTGGAGTAACAAGATTGAAATTATATTGTTATGGACAAGGTATGAACCCGACAAGGGTCTCGGTAAGAATCTCCAAGGGATCACCAAACCAATACATCTAAAGTGCCACGGCACAACATTTAGGAATCAGGAAGTAATCTTTCACGGGGACGGAAGCAATCCCTTTTATACTAATCAGATTGTTTCAGTCGTCAAGAATAGAAGGAAGTTGGGTGGAGAAACATACCATCGCATCGAGCGTGTCAATGCAATTGAGAAAGACAAATAGTAGAGTAACAATATTGAAAGTATACTGTTATTGACAAGTTATGAACTCGGCAAGGATCTCGGTAAGAATCTCCAAGGGATCACCAAACCGATATAGCTAAAGCGCCATGTCACAACTTTTGGGCTTGGGTATGAATACATCTGGCATGAGTATCAGAATTGGTCACCACCATGGTATGGTCCTTATTACCCTCTTGAACAACCAATACCGCATCTGTACCAAACATTTCAATAGACTGGCGAGATATGGGGATCTTAAGAAGATGAGGCTTTGGCTAGCCTGAGGAATCTATTTCTGGATGATAAAGACATGGATTGCAAAGAAATAGTTCAGGAGGGGGAGGAAGAAGACCTTACAATTCATACCGTGGGAAAGAGAGTTGTTACCAAGAACTGGACCGATGCACCGTCTCGGGCCCGTTGAGTTCCTGGGTAGCCTGGCAATTAGCATGATCTATTTTTAAAAGCATTTTTAAGCATTTAAGACATTTTTAGTATTTTGTTTTGGATGTATTTTGTTTTGAAATAATTTCTCGAGACATCGAGCCATACTTTTTTTCAAGATTTATTTAATGCATTGATTATCCTTTAAAGATTCTCTCTACAACATTATTATTACTTATCTTGATGAACCGATGACTGTGACATGTAATGAGACAACGCAACATAAGGATAATAATTAAGAGGAAATTGAAGAAAAGATATAATACCTGAGGAAATTATCAGAGAAGTGGAAAATTTTGAGACAAACCTTAAGTCCAATTTGGATGAAATCGAGATAGGCAATATGGGAGATTCTGAAACAATCAAAGAAACTCGCATAAGCATTCACCTATCACCATTAGAGAAAGAAGAGTACGTCCGTTCCCTGAATTAGTATGAAGATATTTTCGCATGGTATTATGATGATATGACTGGTTTGAGCACGTCTATAGTGGCCTATAAACTACCTACCAATGCGATGTGTCCGCCTGTAAAGCGGAAATTCAGAAAGTTCAAGCCAGATATGAGTCTGAAAATAAAAGAGGTCGTCACCAAGTAGATTAAACCTAAGGTTCTCAGTGTGGTTGAATATCCTACCTGATTGGTAACATTGTGCCAGTTCCCAAGTAGGATGGGATGTTTAGAGAATGTGTCAACTATCGGGATTTAAACAGAGCAAGTCCCAGAGATGATTTACCGTTGCCAAATATACACATACTGATCGACATTTGTGAAAAGCATGAACTCCAATCCTTTGTGAATTGCTTTAAGGGATATCATCAGATTTGGATGGATGAAGAAGATGCCGAAAAGGCAGCCTTGATTACACCATGGGAGTGTATTGCTATAAAATGATGTCGTTTGGTCTAAAAAATGCTGGGGGCACTTATATGAGAGCCATGGCAACCATTTTCCACGACATGATACACAAGGGAATAAAAGTGTATGTAGACGACGTTATCATCAAATCTAAGAAGGGTACAGATCACATAGCAAACTTGAGGAAATTCTTTGATCGACTTCGAAGGTATAACTTGAAACTGAATCCTGCAAAATGTGCCTCTGGAGTCCCTGCTGGAAATTTTTTAGGATTCATTGCCAGCCTCCGCGGAATTGAGCTAGACCTGTCATAGGTCAAAGCTATCTAGGATTTGCCACCTCCAAAGAACAAGAAAGATGTGATGAGTTTCTTGGGGCGTATCAATTACATCAGCCGCTTCATAGCACAATCGACCGTGATTTGTGAGCTGATTTTCATAATATTAAAGAAGGATGCTAGAAAGAGTTTGACTGAAGACTGCCAAAAAGCTTTTGACAAAATCTAGGAATATTTGTCCACACCACCAGTCCTGGTCCCAAAACCCAGGAGACTTTTGCTACTCTATTTGTCCGTACTAAATGGGGCTTACGATTGTGTCTTTGGACAACACAACGAGAGGGGAAAGAATGAGCAGGATATATACTATATGAGTAAGAAGCTTACACCTATGAAGCACAATAGTCTTTTTTTGAACGCACCTGTTGTACCCTGGCATGGATAGCTTAGAAATTAAGGCATTACTTATGTGCCTACATTACGAATCTTATATCAAGGATGGATCCACTAAAATACATTTTCCAGAAACCCATGCCTATATGGAAACAACCAAAATGGCTGATACTATTGAGTGAATTTGATATTGTCTATGTAACTCAGAAGGCAGTAAAGGGACAGGCATTAGCAGATCATCTTGTAGAAAATCCCGTATGAGGAGAATACGAACCCTGAAAATGTATTTTCCCGATGAAGAAGTATCATTTGTAGGAGAAGATATCATCGAAACGTACGATGGTTGGAGAATGTTCTTCGATTGGGCCATAGACTACTTCACAAAATGGGTTGAGACTGCATCTTACATGGTTGTAACCAAGAACGTTGTCGCAGATTTTGAAAAGGATCGTATTGTTTGCTAATTCGGGGCACCAGAATCCATCATCACCGAAATGCCGCCAACCTTAATAGTGACTTAGTGAAATCCATGTGTGAAACCTTCAAATCAAGCATAAAAATTCCACAGCATACAAACGTCAAATGAATGGAGCCGTGGAGGCCGCGAACAAGAATATTAAGAAAATATTGAGATAGATGGTAGACGATCACAAGAAATGGCACTAGAAATTACCATTTACCTTATTGGGGTATTATACCACAGCCCATACATAAACTGGAGCAACTCCCTACATGTTGCTCTACAGTATTGAAGCTGTCATTCCCGCCGAAGTCGAAATTCCTTCTTTCAGGAATATACAAGAAGCAGAACTCAGTGATGCAGAATGGATACAAAGTCGCTATGAAAAATTCGCTCTTATTGACGGGAAAAGAATGAATGCGGTATGTCGTGGTCAACTTTATTAGAATAGAATGTCCAGAGCTTTCAACAAAAGGGTCAGACCAGGACAGTTCATACTGGGCCTAGTTCTGAAGTGGATCTTCCCGCATCAAGATGAAGACAAAAGGAAATGTTTACCCAAATGGCAAGGGCCCTACATGGTTCACAGAGTACTAACAGGAGGAGGAGTCATACTTTCAGAAATAAACAGAGAAATTCGGCCAAAACCTATCAACTCATATGAAGTCAAGAGATACTATGTTTAAGATTGTTTGCGTTTCTTTGTTTGATGTAATTGAACTACGCTTGACCTGATTCCCGTTTAAGAGGGGACACATAGGCAGACCTATGGGCTCAGTCATGATTTAGTAAAAACTAATTGGGGCAGATCCTCAAAATTCGTGAGCATGTCCAGCCAATATCATCATATGCGGAACGGCCGAAAAATCGCTTATTAAACAGAGGTAGAATTTTTAGGGGGGCCCATTATACACGGTGAAATCGGAAGACCAATTTCTCATCGACAAAATTCTTCAAAGGGTCACCCCGGAGGCCCGGGATCTCGAACTGTTCACTTCCTTAAAGATCTGTCAACACCCAGCTGGGCACAACATCGACCGAAGCCTGGATGAACACAAGAAGCTCCCGAAGAATGTGTCTGGGGTCAAGTAGTCCCTTTGAGCAGCTCAACATCGTCCTACACATACGTCATGAAGCTAGTTAGTTGTCCCAGTCCCATCTCCTTTATCGCTTAATGTATCTTGTACTGAGTTTGGGCTCCCCCTTCTTTTATACGAAGGGAATCACTACCACTCTTAAGGAGGCATTCCTATTGTTCTAAATAAGATCAATAACATATATATCTCCCTCTCTTTTCTCTAACTTACTCGCTCAAAGCTACCATTGGCATTTATTACTTCTTTACTTGTTCTTCATTTATTGCTTAGTGTTGGCCATAAAGAGCTTTGCTTGATAATACTCTAGTTGTCGCCCCAGTATCGACTATCCCCGATAGCTCGAGATCGACCGTAGATATTGGTCTCGAGGTCACCCATCGACCAGTCCAAAGCCAGGGAAGCAAGCCCCTCGGTTTTATTATTGCCTCGTTTTAGCTCGTAATCTATCGCTAAACTTCACATTCTTAGCATCATCTGCTCTAACAACCAGCATAAAAATATATCACGTATTTTTAGAATCTCATTTTACAAATTTAATTATTATTACCATTTTCACGGTAAACAGTTTGGCATCCACCGTGGGGCTAAAAATAATAGTGATTATTTTCTTGTTGGTTCCATTTCAAAAACGCAAGTTATCTTTCAAACTTTTTGTTGTCCAAGATCTATTTATTTCAGGTCGAAATGTCTGGCTCGGTAAACAGAGTCGAGAATGATAACCTCAAAAAGCACGGGGAAAATGGCATGGCTCTCCCGGTTGCCAAAACGCAACCACGGAATCCCATTGACCCGCTCGAACTGATTCTAGCGGACGCGGATTCATAGGACGCGCAACAAGTCGCTAAACCTCACACATCTACAGGAGCATACATCATGGTGACCAACTGGAAGCCCAAAAAACCCTGGCTCGGGAAGCACAGGAAGTTAGTCTTCACAATATTGTCAAAATGTTGCAGGCAAAGCAGTTGGCTATCGCTCAGTTACAAAGCCACCCGAAGACTCCAAACACAGTAGCGCCAGAAACTACTTCCCTAGCAAATGGGTCACGGAGAGGCTAGGCAACGATGGAGCGGTAGCCAATCCTGCCATTATAAGAATGATGTAAGATCTAACCAAAAGGATCGAATAAGGTTCGTGGAAGTTCGTGCAGTGGCCGTCCCCAAGGAAGCGACCCCGGAATCCATTCCAGAAAAGCTCAAAATGCCAGAACTACCTAGGTACAATAGGAACTCATATTCCAACGAACACGTCACCGCCTATATGGGTGCAGGAAAAGGTGATGACCCAAAATATTATGAGATCGAGCCCATCCTATCAAAGAGGTTCGGAGAAACACTCTCTAAAGGAACCAAGATACGACGTCGTAACCTAGATCCCAACCCTATAAACTCACCCACCAAACTGGCAGACTCCTCTATAAAGATGCATGCCAGTGCCATCGAAACGACAGTGGGAAAGTCCGACGCATCCAGGGTCGAGCAAAGGGAGAATGAAGTGCTATGGGGATTCGCACCTTATTCCCCGATGGTATGAACGAGATTACCCCCATCTCGGATGATTGGTCAATAAAAGCCTTCACTCAAAGCCTAAACAAACCAAGCCCGAAGATTTCAGGGCTGTTCAAACAAATATTGATTAGGTACCCAGCCAAGACCTGGTCGGATGCCCGTACCCGACAGCAGTTGCAAACCAAGGTCGTGAATGACCATCCGGGATCCTCCCCGTGCTGAGCTTACCCAAATAGGCTCCTAGCAAAAAAACCATTTCCAAACAAAGCGAGGTACCGCCCGTACGCCACAGACGAGGAACGCCCCAAGATGCAACCTATCTCACGACGATCGAAGAATGGCCCAAGGGAAATATCCTTGAGAAATTAATAGCAAAACCAAGTTCGATGAGGATGCATGGCCGGTAAGGGCACCTCGCCCACAGGAGGACAATTTCGACATCGCTATACCAAGCATCATGCTCGCCGCAGGCGAAACCTCAGACGTCAAATGGCTCGGACCAATTTGGTCGAATTCCTATCAAAAGAATCACAGCCTAGTGTAGGAACTACATAGCAAGTGTGGTAGTGGGGCCGAAGGTAGCCACCAGATCCGAAGAAAAGATGCTAAGCCGCTTGGCAAAAATTACCGCCAAGAACTGACAAGCGATCGAATTCAAGTTCAGTCCCCAGTACCGAAAGCACCAAGGAGGAACGAAACAAGCAGGTCGCAGCGCGCCACCACAATGATGGCGGAACAACGAACCTTTTCGGGAACCTGTGAAAGGGGGAGCATAATTACTCGGTACTGAAGAAAGGCAGATCTGGGGATATACACTCGGGGATGCCCTTGCATTCAGCAAAGAGCGTATCGAGATCTCGTCTCAACCTCAAAACAACACACTGATAACCTTCTTCCTCACTAAATCCATTTTAAATAAAACATGTGCACATGAGTGTAGGTGGCCTGATCAGCACTGTCGGGCCGAGGGTGATGGGGCGGCTCAGACCGTCGGGTCAAAACACAATCACCTCTTAAATTTTTGACAGATTCCAAACGATGATCAATACCACAAGGAGAAAGACCATTCTCTTAGTAAATCATGACAGGCCTAGACCGGAACATCGAGTTCCATGCCATCAAATGAGGTACAAGGCATGGAAGCCTTATTTTGACGACCCTGGGGTGCATAGCCCAAAGATAGGACCGTTCCCACTTCGCCGAAAGGATGAAAATTCCATGCAAGTGATGGAATTAAACCATCAGTGGGAAGCGATACGCAGCAAGAGGAAATTCCGCATCATACGATGCACCGCCAGCACCAATATATCCACTCTCGAATGAGTCGAAGGTTAAGCGAACCGCATCATCAGCCAAAACCCGATCAAAAGCAATGGAGGGCTGCATTAGTATTCACACCTCAAAATAGCTGGAACATACAAGACTACACAGCATCGCCTACAGATCCCACGGTAAAGGAAAACTACATCCCTTCTTCGGTATTTTTTACTAACATGTATGCAGACACCTGACCAAGGCGTTCGGAAATTCTAACTCTACCCGGAGACAACAAGGCCTTAGTAGAGCTCGCCACACCCCTCAGCCAGATTTCCGCCCCAAAGAGGGTCTCCCCAGCAAAGTTCTTAGCGGAGCAATGTACCCCTGAGGAGGATCCAACAAGATCATCGGCTTTCTTCTGCAATCAAACGATGAAGGAAATCCCCCCCCCCCTGAAGGCACCATCCGCTCGAAAGGGCCGGGGAATGGTACACTGAGCTTTGATAGGGAATCATGTACTGAACCAAACGGCCCAAGGAGCAGTGCCCGCGTGGACGGAGCCCACGATAATGAAACAATGTGTATTTATGCCAAGAAATAAAAGAATATATTTCGGCATCTCGTACTCCAGAAAAAGTAATTTCAGCATGCTCTCGGTAGGGATCCCCGCACAAAATACGTTCCGAAGTACTCGGAGACTTAGCATCGATAACTTGATACCTGCATTACCTCAAGGTCGAAACTCCAGGCTCACAGGGCCCCAACAAGGCAACTTCGAGCTCATGAATAACGGACTTCGATCCTAAGCAAACTCGATGACTTGGAGACTGCCGTCAAATTGCCATACACTGGAAAACCCAAAACTGTAAGACTTCAATAGGCATAACAAAATTGTAAGACCTTAACAGGCATGACAAAAATGTAAGACCTCAACAGGCATGACAAAACTGTAAGACCTCAACAGGCATGACAAAATTGTAACCTCAACAAGCATGACAAAATTATAAGACCTCAATAGGCATGAAAAAACTGTAAGACCTCAACAGATATGAAAATTTTGTAAGACCTTTCTATAAGCATAAAACTCAATCCCGAAGTTTAGGCTATACATCGCATTTGTAAGAATCCCGAAACAGCATACCCTCAACATAGACGCCTAAACTATTACTCGGGATAAAAAATGGCTCCAGCCAAACACATATGACTACGGTCTAAAACGGCTATACCAACCGAATTAACCTAACTCGGGGACGCCCGACTGTCGCTAGAAAAATCACAGGCCATTACTTCAAATATACTTTGAAAAGAACCGGTTAAAACAGGTTTCCCTCAACAGGCGAACGAGCTTCAACCATGTCAGCTTCAAATTACAAGGCTTCGAGCTACTCAGCCTATGAGCTAAAAACCTTCTGAGGTGCTCGAACATCGCCGCTAACGACCTGAAATCGAGCTTCTTCCTGAACCGAAAACGGGTCAGGCAAAATCATTTCAAAAAGACCTTAACGAGAGGAAAATAATGCCAACAAAAAGCCTACGAGAAAAAGCCTAAGATCTATTGTCGCCATCCTAATGAGCCTCCTGGCCGCATACTAAAAGGTCTCTACGACCAAAGAGCGTAAAAGCCACTAGCGGCAGCTCGAAAAATAAAAATTTGAGGATTAAAATGAGCTCGAGTCATAACCCAATTCCGAGATCGGATCCAAAATAGTTAACTACACATGCCTAAGGGCATAGCCTAAGTGCCACTACCACCAACCAAACAAGAATCCGGGCCAGACACTTAAAACGTCGATTCGGCCCGAAGCGCAAAAGCCCTCATTATCCGTACATACGGGCAAGAATTAACTTAAGGGTCAATTAAAGCTCGAGTCGCAACGCAGCTCGAAGACTGGACCCAAAATGGTTGAAACACGAGTGACCAAGAGTGAACAATTAGAACATTGACCATCTGCCCATGAAGGAATAGGAGATTGGAAGCTTGATAAGCTCGAGCCATTACCCGACTCGGAGACTAGGCATAAACAGTTGTGAAGAGAACAAGGTCCTTGACACCTACTCGCATCTAAAATCTCACTTGAAAGCCTCCAGATCTATCTAAGTAAGCTCTAGATCCACCGGGCTCCCGCCAGACACCAAAACCAGCCCGCCTGTTCGAAAGCAATACAGAAAGAGATACAAAAGAGACAAAGCTTCAAATTTCTTTCCTTATCACAAGCGCAAAAGGTGCGGCCTCCATCTACAAACATGCTCTACGAACATCAAATATGAAACGGCGATATCTACGCTCCGCTCCGGAAGTTTACGACCTACCAGCTCCAGCTTCACTCAAACTCTTCAAAGAGGACAAAACCTATGGCGCTGATCCGTTCAGGCATCTCTCCTTAGGATCCACAGTGAATGCATCCCTCGATCCTTTTCTCACGATCGAGGGCCCGCTCCGATTCGACACAGATACCAGTGGCTTCCTTCAGCTGGATCACCATTTAATCATCAACCTTGATCCGACCAAACGCTGCTTCAGTGCAAACATCTATTATTTCAACTCAAAAGGCTACAACCTACTAGCTCCATATTTGCTCTCTATAAAGTCATAGAGGAGGAACCAAGCATCGCACTCGTCCACTCTTGCTCGAGCCAACTCCTTCGAGAGGACAAAGTCCTTGACGACGATCTCCTCGAGCACTTCTCTTCGGGATCTTCAACAGACATGTTCCTCGATTATCTTCTCGCGATCGAGGGCCCGCTTCAACTCGGCTTGAGCATCAGCAATGTCCTTCATATAGATCACCATCTCCTGATCAGCCTTGGTTTGATTTACTACTGCTTCAGCCCAGAAATCGATTATCTCAACTGTGACCCCCAAGAAATAATACTCCAGCTTTGCGACCGTATCTGCTCGGGCCAAAGCTCCAACCTGCACCTAAGCCCTCGGTTCACCCCAAGCATTCCTAATTCGTTGGCTTCGCCCCCAAGGTACTCCTAAACCTTTGTCCTTTTATTTTTTTTCCCGCAAAATCAAGAATAGGCAGAAACCTGACCTTAAAGGTTAGAAAAAGCAAAGCGCTTACTATGAAAGGTCTCGCAATAGCTCTTGTAAGTCGAGCTCCGATGCGCTCCATATCGCCAGTATATCAACTCAACGTCCTTCCCCATACCAAGGAGCCTAAGGGACTCGCCCTCATATGGAGCTCTCCGAGGCCTATGCCCCATGGCGGAACACCATAAACCTGAGCCTATCAACATCCTGCAAGAGGAAAGCTTGATTATAAAAAAGGGGAAAACACAATATATGGAAGAGCTTTGCTGAGGCTCGACAAAAAGTGAAGACAGCGGACTTCCATAAAAGCCGAAGTACGTTCCTATGGTCCCATCCCCTCGATCTTGGAAAGGAACAACCTCGGTTGAAGAACGATCATTCGGAGGAACCACCGCTCCAAAATAAAAATTCATGAACAGCAGGCTCAAATGATGTTCTCTTGCCGGACACACGGACCTGTTTAGCCTCATTGAATGCTCCATCGCCCTACGAGTGCGTATCCCATCTGCAGCCATCGTCCCCTAACTAAGAAGCTCACAACTCCTTCCCCTTTAGGAGGGTCGAAACAGCCTTATGCCATATATTGGGAGAACAGCGACGATCCAAAAGTCCAACAACGCCTTCACCAACACAAGATTGGCATGCAACTTTGAAGTCTCCACCAAGGAAGATCTGTCTACAAAGAAATAAACATTTTTGAACAACACCCATACAGAATGGGCTCTGGGTGCTGTCCAGGATCGTCCGAGTACAAGTGAGCCTCCGTTCAAAGGCTACTTTCAAGAATACCATCGGCGACCCTGGTCCATAGGTCCCCGAGCAGATTTCTTCTCTAGGGTTAGTGTGGGGCCCGAAAACATTATCCATGCTTTCACACAAAGTTAGGGTCCCGGCGGCCCAAGGTTATTGACCTTATTCGGGTCCAGTCCGAGGAACCACAAAAGGTTTCGCCTGAAACCTTTCCTATCAACCAAAGGCCGGAAGGAATACTCGCATCCAAGGTCAGTATTACAGACAACAAAACGGGATCATGCATTCAGAGTTGCCTAAAACAAAAAGAAATATACAGCAAGTTTCAAAGGCAAGAATCAAGGAAATATCTTTGTATTCATAAAATGTCCGCTTACAACGACCCTCGAGGGATCCTTACATATGATTATAAAGCTTCCGAAGGGTCCTTACACATAAATAGAAATTTCAAAGATACGCTTATAACAATAGCCTAAGAATATAGCCTATTCCTAAAATACGACATCTCCGCCATCATCCCCTCAGGCGTACGATCTCAAAGACAAAATCTTCCAAGTCCAATCCCCTCAAGGACCTCATTCTAATCCTCCAAGAATGGCATCTTCAAAAAGAAGTATATAGAAGAGGAAGGCGGGGAGAAGATAAAAATGATGAAGGAGAGGCTGAAAGAAGACAAGAAGTGGCTGGGTAAAAAATCTTGCTAGTACAAACTCCGCCAGTACTATTGTTTAGAAGAAACTTCTTGAGATGCTGCCTCGGCTCGGGAGGCAACAAGTAGTAGAGACTATCACCATACCCCCTAGGAATCAAAAAAGGATGTAACACGCCAAGCCGAGGAAGGACGGTTAACAACGGTGTATAATCCGCGCCCCCTCTTAAGTAGTGGTGTATGATCCGAATATCTCCCCGGGTCAGAGGGATTCGGCCCTCTACTTCATCGCCCTGAGCAAATGGAGACAGAAACAAGAGTAATGATAGCAACAACATCAAAAACAAAAACAACAACAACAACAACAACAACAATAGCATCACAACGGTGCAACTTTGATCAGGAGTCGGGTCATGGCTCGGCACTTGCAAAGGGGCTGCATCATCAGCACAACATCATTCTAGGAGCCCGCAAAATGGGGTGTCAAAAACATTTCTTATTTCTTCTGTCTAAGAAACATGGAGACTATCTATACACGGTGAAATCGGAAGACCACTTTCTCATCTACAAAATGCTTCAAAGGGTCACCCCAGAGGCCCGGGACCTCGAGCTGGTAACTTCCTTCAAGATCCGTCGACACCCAGCTAGGGACAACATCGACCGAAGCCCGGACAAATGCAAGAAGCACCCAAAGAATGCAGCTGGGGTCAAGTAAAGTCCCTTTGAGCAGCTCAACATCGGCCCATGCATACGTCATGAAGCTAGTTAGTTGTCCAGTCCCATATGTGTTATCGCTTAAAGTATCTTGTACTCAGTTTGGGATCCTCTTCCTCCTATAAAAAGGGAATCATTACCGCTCTGAAGGAGGCATTCCAACTGTTCCAATAAGATCAATAACATCTCTCTCTCTCTCTCTCTTTCTTTTCTCTAACTTACTCGCTCAAAGCTACTATTGGCATTTATTACTTTACTTGTTCTTCATTTATTGCTTAGTGTCGGACATAAAGAGCTTTTCTTGATTATACTCTAGCTGTCGCCCCATTCCCAAATATACCCAATAGCTCGAGATCGAGCCAAGATATTGGTCTTAAGGTCACCCATCGACCGGTCCGAAGCCAGGGCGGCAAGCCCCTCGGTTTGATTATTGCCTTGTTTTAGCTCGTAATCTATCGCTAAACTTCACATTCTTAGCATCATCTGCTCTAACAACTAGCATAAAAATACATCACATATTTTTAGAATCTCATTTTAAAAATATAATTATTGTTACTATTTTTACGGTAAACACCTTCAAAATTGTAATGCAAAGAAGTTGCAATGTCTCTAAAGTGTTACAGTCATTGGTTCATATAATTTACTTGATATTGCATACTACTATGTTTTTAAATAAATACATTCATCAAATGCACGCATATTTTTCGAAAACCTTATTTCTTTGAGACGTTACCAGAGTAACTAAAACAGAAACTCAAGACAAGAGCCTAGGCAAGTAGAAGATGAAGGCACGAACCAACATTCCCCACAAAACTCACGGTTTTCCTTTGGATGTAGGAATAAGGAATATTCGCAGATAGGTACACTCATCAAAATCACTATCTTCATAATGATAAAGCTGCCAAACCCAAACATATCTCGAGCTAAGAAACACTCTAGTATCACTCATTATCTTTTCTTTGCATGAGACTAAGAAATGTTTCCCATTTTGCATGAGTCTAAGCCATTCCTACCCTACTAGATAAGGCTAAGCATTGCCTTCCATTGCATGAGACTAAGCGTTGTATCCTTTTCCTTGCATAAGATTAAGCCATGTATCTTATTTTGCATGAGGCTAAGCATTGCCTCCCTAATTGCATGAGAGTAAGCACCGTCTCCTATTTTTTCATAAGGCTAAGCCCTGCCACCTCAACCGCATAAGGCTAAACATTGCCTTTCCTTGCATCGAGAGTAAGCATTGTCTCCCATTTTGCATAAGGCTAAGCCCTGCCTCCTCAATTGCATAAGGTTTAGCACTGTCTTTCCTTGCACTTAGACTAAGCATTGTCTCCCATTTTTCATAAGGCTATGCTCTGCATCCCAAATCGCATTAGGCTAAGCACTGCCTTTTCTTGCATGAGACTAAGCACCGTCTCCTATTTTTGAGTGAGGCTAAGCCCTGTCCCCTCAATTGCATAAGGCTTAGCACTGCATTCCATTGCATGAGAATAAGTACTGTCTCCCTTTCCTGCATGAGACTAAACCCTATCTCCTAATTGAATTGAGACTAAGCATAGTCTCCCATTCTATATGAGGCTAAGCTTTGCCTCTTCAAATGTATAAGGCTAAGTATTACTTTTCCCTGCATGAGACTAAGCGATGTTTCCCTTTCTTGCACGAGGCTATGCCCTTCCTCCTCAACTACATAAGGCTAAGCTCTGCCTTTCCTTACATAATACCAAATGCTACGCTACTTTAAATCTAACACTATCTTTACTTTCCTGATGCTAAACTCAGCCCTTATCTCATGCAAGACTAAGCTAAATCTTGTTTTGCTTCTCGTATAGCCCAGCATCATAACCTTGCATCTCATGGGCTGAAATATCGCCATCTTGTCTGAAGGCATCATCGTCATAGCTTGAAGACACCATGTAATGGCCTGAGGATCTCTTAATTACACATCATTATTCAAAGGCGTCGCAAATTAAAGGCATCAGTCTCATGGCCCCAGAACATCATTTCATGGCCTGCGAATCCCTTATCATATAATTTATGGCACGAGACATCATGGTCTAAGGACATCATCCTCATAGTTCAAAGATAATTTTCATGGTAGGGAATTTGCATCATGTTTAATTCTCGCAATAACCCATATATATTGGCGTGCATCGTGTTTTAAGTTTTGTAGGTAACCTAAGAAGTAATCGTTCTTCAAACAGGAGCAATCTCTACTCCGATTTTTGTTCATAACATTCACATCCTGCAATTATTTCAAAACATAACTGATCATCATCAATTTCGCTTCTTACTCTGTGATAGTTCAAGTATTTGCTCATTTATATAGCCATGACGTTTCAAATTAATATTAATGAGTTCACATAAATTCCTATGATACAGTCCTACCCAAAAGAACCTTTTCCGAAATACACAGCCATTCCTATAACAACTCCATTAGTTTTGTTCACCGTTGGATCCAGAACTACACACGACGTGATTCTCTAAACATCGGGGATATGTAGGAAACTCGGGAACCAAGGTTCAGCCCCATTATTTACTAACATCATTCCTTGTTCTATTCGGTCAAAATTGGTCATCATTTTTCTTTACCTGGCAATTCTTCCATCATTTTCGGGTAAAGAGAAGCAGTAGTTGATACTCAATTATTTCCGCATATTTTTTAAATTATATATATAATAGTATATTTCTATCATTATTTAGTTTATAAACCTATACAAGAATTTTAAATAATTTTCTATATTTTTAAAAGGTTTTAAATCGATTTCTTTCTGTATTTTATTATATAAATATCCAATAATTATCCTTAAAATTATTCTTATGGCGATTTAATCATCCAAACTCATCATTTGTACCAACAAGTATGTTTTTAAATATTTGACTGCATTTTTGTAATTACAATTGCATTTTTAGGGCTAATTGCACATTTCTGGAATAATAGCCTATATTAATGTAAAATTATATTATTTATGCCAAAATAACCTTTTATTTTTTTACAAGGTCAAGGTATCATTTTCAATCATTTTAGTTCACAAACAATATTTTTTTATTTACTAATTACTTTAGGAAATTATTTGTTGATAAAATATTGGGTATTTAAATAATAGCCTTATTTTTTTCCTATTTTCGGACCTATTACACAAGCCCAATACCCCATACACCATCCCAATAACCCCATACCAAACCCGTCTAAATAAACCCGACCCAACCCCCTTTTAAATCATGGTCGTTGATCTCTGAGATCAACGAACCATATATATTCCCTCCTTTTAATTAACCTAACCCACCCAAACCTTACCATTCCATCTCCGAAGTGGCCTTTGAATCCTCTCCCATCTTCTTCTATGAACCCTAGCCGTTGTATATCTCAACCTCTCCAAATCCGGCTATCAAATGGAATCAATCATTGATTCAAATATCTTATTGTTCTCCTCTCAGTACTAGTTGTTCGTCTATGGTGTTACCTAGTTACTTGCCTAAACATGCCAAGAAAATCTCATCAAAATCGAACCAAAATAGGTGAGTACGAATATTTGTGTATTTTGTTGATTCTTACTTACCCAAAAACTAGGGTTTATAGATCTCTTCAAATCGAACCAAGATTGGTTCAAATATCTGATTTTTAGTGTTATTTTGTCTATATTCGTCCTAATATGTGTGAGTTTGTTTTTTTGTTTAGATTTTGTCGATTTTACACTTTCCTTAAACATTAGGGTTTCCGGATATATTTTTTAAAATTGATTTTCAGACCAATTTGCATGATAATTTACTTTGTTGGTTGCTTAAATTAGTGGGTTTCCTTATTGTTGCTTGATTTTTATGATTATATAAACCCTCCTCCATTCCCCTTTTGGACAAGGCTGGAATCGTTCAAAAGGTTTACTAAAAGCTGAAGTTACTGCTCTTTATTCTCTAATACCCTTGTTTTATACTTTGGCTCTTTGCTGGCTGAAAACCAAGGCCTCTAAAATCACCTAACTAGTATGTTATTGGAGTTTGTAGTTTCATTCATATGCATCAATGATTTGCATACCTTTTCACTTCTGGAGATTGTAGTTTAATGTATTTTTCTGGGTTGTTCTTGTGTGCAATTCCGATTACTTTACTTCAGTTGTAGGTCTCTTTAACCTTTGACTTCCTTATGTTGGTAATTTGCAACTTACTGATGTTTAGGATCTTTTTACTTTATCCTCTCTTTGGTGTTTAATTTTTCTATTAATCTTATTAGTTGAATATGCTTTACTTACATAGTTCCCATCCCTTTTAATAGAGTAGTGGGTTTTGTTCAAAATCATGAATGTATTCATTCATTATAGGGCACAAACCTGTTTCTTATCCTAATTTGCTGTGATGATATCTTGCCTATATAACATGTTTGATCTTGTTCCCTATTAGTATGTTCTAGCGTGTCTTGACTTTCTTGACTTCCCAGTAGTTGCAATGACCTTTTCTCATCCTGTCTAAATTATGTTGTCAATTAATATGATTCTCTCTTATGACACTAGGACCTATACTTAGCATAATTTGAATCTTTTCTTCACTATGAGTCTGTGTACACAAATCCTGCAAACATCTTATATTGATGTGTGACTACTTGTGCATTAGGTATTAAACTTATTCTCCTGAATCTTTGCTAAGTCTGTTCTTAAAACTTAAGGCTCGTTCGATTATCTGCTCTCTGTGTTTCAACTTTACTATGATTGAATCCCTCAGCATTAGTTTACTCTCTTTCACTTGTTACTTGGGTTCTTTGAGTCCTCATTCTTATCCAGTTGAAAGCCAAGACTACCTAGGTCCTATCATTGACCTCCCTAGTGTGGGCACTGCTCGAAGTTCAATTGAGGCCCTTGTGAACTCTGTCACACTAGGGTCTAAGGTTCCTTGTACCCTTTGTCCTAACTGTTCTATGTTGTCCCTCTTCATCTACTGAATAAATCAATTGGGTTTTGTAAATGGTTGTTGATCAGCTTTACCTATTGGGTTTTTGCGATTTTTTGTGTAAATGAAGATTGGTTTTTGGGTTTGATTGGCTATGACTTCTAGGCTATGGTGAACCTGTTGGAATAAAATTGAAGGCCTGGCAGGGCTGGGTATACTTTGGGCATGTCGCCCACTGTAGTTATTTTGTAACTTTGTAATTTATTTCATTCTTTAGGCTTGTAATAATGATGTAATAATAATTGGGGTGTTAGTAAAATTGGAAAAATGGTTCTATTCTAATATTTGCATGAAACAGGTAGAAATCTTGCTTATAGGTGTTTAATTATTTCAACATGCTATGCTCCTACGTGCTGTTAGATAACCTGCATATAGGATCTGAGTGTTTAGTTCATTCAATATATTCTGCTCCTATGTATTACATTAGATATCATGCCCATAGGAAATAAAATGATCAATCTTTCAATTGCAGCATATTCATTAGATACCTTTATCATTGGATTATATCAGCTTATGTTCTACTGATCTTCATATATGTTTACTGTAAAAATGGTAACAACAATTAAATTTATAAATGTGATTCTAAAAATACGTGATTTATTCTCGAGCTAGTTTATGAGGGTGATTGGTGCTAAAACGTTAAGTAAAATAGTAAAGATTGAGTTAGTCTAAGTGATATTCGAACCAGTAAGGGCACGTTCCCGGGCATAGAGCAAGCCGGTAGATACCTCGAAACTAGGCCTTGTGCCTATATTGGGCTTATCGAGGGTAGTCAGGAAGGGGGATAACAGATAAAGATATAAATATGCAAGGATCTATATTATCAATCTTGAGCTAAATGCTGAAGAACAAACGGAGAAACAATAAAGTACTAGGACAATCTAGGGATATATTTAGTTGACAAAGCAAGAGAATAGCTATCAATAGATATGGCATAGAATCATAGAGAGATTTAGAGAGAAGGGGGAGAGAGAATATTATTGCTTTTTTTGTAAGACAACTGGAGATGAGCTACAAGGTGTTGGTGACCCTTCTTTTATAGAAAAAAGGGGCGTCCAAACTTAATATGGAATAAATAATACAATAAAAGAATGAGATGTGACAACCCCCTTTTCTTATCTTGTAGGATAATTGACATTGAGCCGTTTCGACAAGTCTCGTAGAACCCGGATATATCCCTTGGGGGATATCTTCGCCCATCAGGGCCTTGGCTGATGCCCGATCTGGGTAAGGCATCGGTTAGATCTCGAGGGAGGTGACCGAATCGAGATCCTGTGCCTTTGGGGTTTCTTCTTCGAAGCATTATGTCGAGGGAAAATTGGTCTCCTAATTTCCCCGCACACAGATAGTCTCCGCGTTTCTTTGAGGGAAGTGATAAGAAATGTTTTTCACGCTCCTCCGTGTTGGTTCTCAACGTGCCGTTATGCTGATGGCGCAACCCTCTTTCATAAAAGTCGAGGAATTTTTCCATCCCACTTCTTCAGAAATTTTTAGAAATGTTATGACTCATCGCGTCGCATCGTTGTTGTCATTCCGTGCCGCTGTTTTGTCGCTATCATTTCCTCTTCTTCGAATGAATTAATTTCACCTGTCGTTATGCTTTTCGAGGGTGATAATGGCATCATCGGTTACTTTGTTTTTATCCTATATATATAGGGCTCTTTTGTGAATAGTTCCTTTGATACATGCCCTCCTTGCTTTCCCTGCCACTTTTCCGGCCTTTGTTGCTCTATAGTGTTTCAGGCTTATGGTATTAAGATTTTATATCGGTCACGCCATGGGCCAACCCTCAATATTTCTCTAGCGGGAGGGGCTTGTCCTACTGTGATGATGTTGTTGTCGTTGTTGTTGTTTTTGTTGTTGTTATTGTTGGCTTGGTATAGCGACGTAAGAGGTAAGTGTCCTCTGGTCTGGAGAAAGATTAGGATTATCCACAGCTGCTCAAGAGGGGGTTCGGATCCGCTGCTTACCCTCCTTCCCCAGCCTGGCGTATTATACCCCCTTTGGATTCTGGGGGGTGTGGTGATGGGCTCAATTCGTCCATTGCCTTCCGGGCTGATGCGACATCTCGAGAAGTTTCTTCGGGGTAAGCATTCTAGCGGAGTCCGTGCTAGCCGTTTGTTTTGCCCAGCCACTTCTCGCCTTCTTCTAGTATCCCCTCATCATTTTGCTCTTCTCCCAACTTCCTTCTGAAGATGCCATTTCGGGAGGATAGGGATGAGATCCCTACAGGGGCCAGACTTGAAAGATTTTTCCTTTGAGGTCGTATGACTGGAAGGATGACTTCTGAGGTGCCATACGTAGGATGCTCCCCTTGGACTTGTATGCTACCTGTATTTTTAGCCCTTTTTTCTTTTTTGTGAAAGAAGCTTTTGTAATCATGTAAGGTGAAATTGTATATAAGGATTTATATGAATATAAATATATTTTTTCCTGGCTTCTGCTTTCAATCCTTGCCCTTTTCTGATATATCATTATGCCGTTTGAAAGCCTTGGTTTGTTGTCAATCACTGACGTTTGCTTCGGATGGAAGCGTTTTCCCAAACCATGTATTGGTCGATGTGGCTTTCCCTGAGCCCGATAATCAAGCTTCAGACCGAGCTTAATCCGACCCGATATATCCAGGCCATTGACTCCCTCGGATTACATGGAGATAATCGACGGTATCTTGGGTTCCTCAGGAGAGGCGTTAAGAGGTAATTATATTCTTAAGAACGGGAGGGTCCCTTTTGGACCATAGATAGTTCTCCGGAACGTATGTGTTTGAATTTACTTCGGGGAGTCGCCCATGTGGGGGCGTCACTTTGATTTCGCTTGGAGCTTTTGACAAATGTGAAACAACCTTGTTTCTTCATCGCTCGACACAGGTTATTTTTGGTCCCTTTATTGTGTTTTGGGATGACTCTGGGTCGTCCTGATAGATTGGTGTTATAAGTGTCTCTTGAGTTATGCTGAGTTCCGAGGCTTCTGGGGTAATGCCCCAGATATAGGTCATCTTTGGGTATCCCGAAGACCTTATTGATCTTGGTCTAGATGATCCTTCCAGGTCACCTGAGATAGACTTTTGCTTCCTTCTTGGCATTTGTTTGCTCTTACAGCCTTCAGTGCTTTATGGGCTGTCGTAGTCTACCACGATAGCTTGTTCTGGTCCCAGCTGATTGGCAATGTTCTTCCCCTATCTTTTTGTCGTACTTCGAATTGGTGGAGGGCCGAGTGGATAAGCTCGAGCTATCGGGTAATACCTACTTGTTTGGAAATTGCGTGTTGAATTCGGGGCTTCAGGGATGATACTCTGAATGGAGGTCATCCTCGAATACATCGGTGAGCCCCGTCTCTAGGGAGAAGGAGCGTATAGAACTTCGGGTGAGTTATCCCCTCCAGCCTTGGTCAATGACGTTGCTCCTCAAAACCTTTTGTAACTTGTTTAGGGGGATAAGAACATGTCTTGCAGGGGTGTATCTCATGCTTTCCTTCTTGTACCTGAAGCTTCTTTTCGTAGGCTTGCGATGGCCTTAGATCTGGGCTAGTTCTTTTAGGACCCGAGCCTTGGCTAATTCGGGCCTGATATACAAAAATTCTTAAGGGTGATGCCGTTTGTGCCGGAATTACCTGAGGGGAGCTATGAGCTCCAGTTGAGGTTCTAGCTTTTAAGGGGATGAGTGATTCGGATAAGATCACTGCCTTTGAGGTTATACTCAACTTGACCTACGAGAATGCCACGGTTCAGGTGGATATGATTGAGAGACTTGAGTCTGAACTCTCGAAGGTCAGGGCTGAGATAATCGATGCTCGGTCGAAAGTGGCATCAAACCGAACTAGGGCTGATCGTGAGATGGAGCTTTGCATAAGCAAAGTTGTTGACGTTCAATCCGAGTTTAGGAGAGCCCTTGATCGTGAACAGAGGATTGAAGAATATATTTGCTGCCAAACCTGGAGAGAGGTATTCGAGGAATCTGAAGCAAGGGGCCTTGATTTTTCAGAGGATATGGCCTGAGCTAAGGTGGATCGAGGTGACGCTCGACCATTCCTTGTGGGTACTGCAGAGGCTATCTTGATGAAATACAGCCCTTTTGGCCAAAAATTAGAGGTTTCGTTGTTTTTTAACCATGTTTCAAGCGTGCGGGACATGCCTTAGGTAGAGATTATTTTTGCATGTAATATAAGAAGAATTTTAAGGATTTTTTTCCTTTTGTACCTTTTTTCTGTCGCTGCTCTCGATCGTGTAGATCGGTTATGGAACTAGTCTCCGAGCTGCATCACGGCTCGAGCTTCGATTCGTCCTCCGGCTCCTTTCTGCCTTTACGGTCGGAGGGTGGTGACCCTTTATGCTTCTAGGCCAAAGCGATTTTGCGGGTGCACAGCCCAAGGATTTTTGTTGACTACCAACGGCGAGTTGATAGCGACGATTTGGTCATCTCTTCAGGCATACTCGCTATTGAATTATTCTTAGGTTTCATCTTTGGGTATCTCGAGATACATCAGGCGGAGTGGGTAAGCCAAGATAGCCTTCGACTGGGTGTCCCAATGGTTGAAAGGAAGCGATTTTGTGGTCTTCACCAAGGAGTATCCCGATCAAGTCAGTGCATGGGGGCTTCTTTTTCTAGAGGAAATGACCCAAGCCAGGAGGACAATTGCGGAGCTTTGTTGTCGTTCGCGGAGGGCTTAGAAGGCGCACTTCGATAAGATATATTCCTTTCGGCCGGGGGCGTAGACTTGACCATTTTGTTTTTGATATAGTCTCGGGGTGCCTCTAAATGGAGAGGGTCCCCTCGTGTATGATATATATATATATATATATATATATATATATATATATATATATATATATAGGGTTTTATTTCTTTGATGCCTTTGTTGTTTTTTATCAGGCGTAGCAAAAGATAAGGGCTTACTCTATTTGTCGGGGCCCAGCTGGAGAGGGCCCTTGATTATGTAGGTTGTAGCAGGGAATATGCTGATAGGGGGACTCTTGCAGAGGTTCGTGCCAGAGGATTCGATCTCTCGGAAGAGATTAGATGCGCCAAGGGACCTGAGTTTGATGCCAAGTTCCTGATACCTGATGATGAGAAGGATGCCGATGGGCCGTGACTGCCGGAAAAGGAAAATAAAAAGGGAACGAACATTCCCTGCCTTCTTTGTTGAGTGTGTGTGTGTGTGTGTATATATATATATATATCCCATCATACGTCGTACGCCGAGACTGTACCCCGTGATTTGTAATTTCTGTATTTCGATTACCTTCAGGTTCTGTCTCTGAGTCGTGTTACAGCTTGAGCTCTGATTGGCCTTCCAGCTATTTCCTGCATGTATGGGCGGACGGTGATGATCCTTTGTGTCTCTAGACTGGAGCAGTTTTGTGGGCGCACAGCCCCGAGATTTGTCTCGACCGTCGATAGCATTGTTTGGGTCGTGCTTTTAGGCGTTTTGTGATAGAATTGCCTTCAGGTTTAGTCTCTGAGTCAGAATCCTGACTCTGGCTTTATCCTACCTTCGAGGCCGTTTGGGCTGGTGACAATGATTTTCATTCTCTACCCTTGGGTGTTTGGCAATTTTCCGGGTCCAGTCTCCGAGTCCCATTGCGATTTGAGTTGTAATTGACCCTTTTATCTTTCTGGAGGTTACAGTTGGAGAAAGCGGCATTGATATCACTCTCTAGGGAGTATTATAGTTTTTACGTCCAATCTCGAAATCGCGTTGCGACTCGAGTTGTCGTCGATCCTTGAATCTCATTTGAGCTCTCGACCAGCGATGGTGGCCTTTCTGCTATCCACTCATGTGGGTGATTATGTGGTTGTGGATTGAATCTACCGGTCCAGTGTGATCACTTTCTGCAGTTTTGAGACTATAGTAGATCTTCTGTTGCTTGATATGATAGATTTTGAGGTCATCCATGGCATGGATTGGTTATCTCCATATCACGCCATCCTAGATTGCCATGCCAAGACTGTTTCACTAGCGATGCCAGGGTTATCGAGATTGGAGTGGAAGGGTTCCATAGTTGGTAATCCTAGTAGGGTTATTTCCTTCCTGAAGGCTCAGGACATGGTCAAGAAAGGTGTTTGGCTTATTTAGCTTATGTTCGAGACACCACTATAGAGTCTCTGATGATTAATTCAGTTTCAATAGTTCGAGAGTTCGCCGATATTTATCCTTCCGATCTTCCTGGCATGTCTTCGGATCAGGATATTGATTTCTGTATTGATTTGGCTCCAGGAACTCAGCCTATATCTATCCCACAGTACCGTATGTCTCCTAAGGAGTTTAAGGAGTTGAAGGAGCAGTTTGAGGAGTTGTTGGCGAAGGGGTTTGTTAGTTCCAGTGTATCGGCTTGGGGTGAACCAGTGTTATTTGTGAAGAAGAAGGATGGGACTATGCGGATGTGCTTTGATTACCACCAGTTGAACAAAGTTACCATCAAGAACAAGTATTTGTTGCCTCGTATTGATGATCTATTCATCCAGTTGCAGGGTGCTAGGGTGTTCTTTAAGATTGACTTAAGGTCAGGGTATCATCAGCTGAAGATTCGGGACTCGGATGTTCCGAAGACCACATTCAGGACTAGATATGACCATTATGAGTTTCTAATGATGTCCTTTGGCTTGACTAATGCCCCAGCTACATTTATGGATTTGATGAAAATGTCCAACATCACAAGCCTGTTAGCTAAGGACTGGATGTCCAAATCTAGTGGCCTCTCCTCTGTTGGAATGAATGCCAAACTACCCATACTCTCCGCCTTTTTGCTCAAGGAATCCGCTACCACATTCGCCTTGCCCAGGTGATAAAGAATGGTAATGTCATAATCCTTTAGTAGCTCAAGCCACATACGCTGCCTCAAATTGAGATCCCTCTGCTTGAACAAATGATGTAAGCTGCGGTGATCGGTATAAACCTCACAAGTCACCCCATATAAATAGTGCCTTAATATCTTAAGAGCATGAACAATCCCTGCCAACTCCAGATCGTGCACATGGTAGTTCTTCTAATGAATCTTCAGTTGGTGCGAAGCGTATGCAATAGCTCGCCCCTACTGCATCAACATACATCCTAAACCAATGCGTGAAGCGTCACAATATATTGTATACATCCCTGCACCGGAAGGCAGTACAAGAACTGGTGTCGTATTCAAAGCTGTCATGAGCTTCTAAAAGCTCTCCTCACAATCATTGGACCAATATAATGGAGCACCCTTTATTCATTTCCTGTCGTGCAATGGTTAGTGTACTAAATTTCCCTCTTCTATTCTCTCGCAGATGGTGAGAACTCACACCGCTAACATTCCGGACCCGGCATGAGCTGCTCTCTCTGTTGTTAGAGGCCGAAGTAGAGGCTAGGGTAGGGCACCGACCCGTGGTAGGGGAAGAGGGCATCCCATAGCCATTCCAGTAGCACCACCAGCAAATCCTACAGGGGATCCTATCATTGAGGAGCAAGGCGAGATGCCCGCAGCTAAGCCTACCCCGACAGATTTCATGACAGCACCGGGATTTCAGGAGGCCATGGGCCATATGCTACGGTTCATGGACACTATGACTCATGCTGGTTTATTTCTAATAGACCCAGCTAATTCACAGATAGGAGACGGAGCACAGACCCCTACTGCTCAGGCTCCAGGTCATACAGCTACAGTATATCAGACTCCGGGTGCACTACCCGCAGATGGGGCTCAGCCAGTTGATGTAGTGGCACCCCAACCCAAGCCAGTTGTGGATGGTGATCCACAAAAGTTATTGGACAGATGGACCAGGCTTAATCCTCCAGTCTTCGGGGGTGAGCATCATGAGGATGCACAGGACCTCATTGACAGGTGCAGGGACAGACTGCACAACATGAGGATATTGGAGTCGCATGGAGTTGACTTCACTACTTTTCAGCTCGAGGGCAGGGCTCATAGAAGGTGGCAGTCCTATGTTCTTGGTAGGCCAATGAGTTCTCCTCCCATCACTTGGGGTCAGTTCGTATAGTCAGTTCGAACAGTTGTTCTTGGATAGGTACATTCTGCCCTCTGACAAGGAGGAGTTGCAGTATCAGTTTGAGCATTTCGAGCAGGGTAAGATATCTGTGACCGACTATGAGGCAAAGTTTTCCAAGTTTTCCCACCATGCACTTGTGATATTTTATACAAATGTAGAGAGAGTGCAGAGGTTTGTCGTAGGATACAGCCCAGTATTCGATTTGATATGGCCTGAGATGTGGAGATGGGTACAGAGTATCAGCTAGTGGTCGAGATTGCTCGTCGAAGTGAGGGATATTGCTAGAGGGGTAGAGAGCATATACAGCAGGATAGGTATAGGGGCTCGTACCCTGCGTGATACCTGTCCGGCTCAATGGTGTTCTTCTTCACGATGATCTTGCAGTGCCACATATATTGAGCTTGGCACTTGTAAGGAACATCGTCGTCTTGAAAGTCTGCCCTGAATGGATCATCTTGACGACCCTTGGTACAACCTGCTTTGTGCCTGCTTGCCTCATAACTCGTAGA
Source organism: Nicotiana glauca (assembly GCA_026770625.1). Classification (NCBI taxonomy): domain Eukaryota; kingdom Viridiplantae; phylum Streptophyta; class Magnoliopsida; order Solanales; family Solanaceae; genus Nicotiana; species Nicotiana glauca. Next base: position 65,659 of record MU690991.1, read on the forward strand.
GGGACATATGGATATACCCTTCTCAACCCAAACAACACCAAATACGGAGCATCCCTGGACCTGATAATAAACTTGTTTGTTGGAAACCATTCAACCATCCACTGCACCTATTCCTCGGTCAGACTGTCGAAGAACTCCACCCATTTGCTGGCACTTTTTGGCTGTTCAAATCTATCCGGAATGTAGGTCATCTGCTTATGGTGAAGGAAATCAATATGGTCCTTCCAAGCCTCTCGTTGCTCATTTTCAGAATCGTGAACCCTTTTTTGTAGCCTGTTGTACTTGACTTGAGTTAACTTACGATGTTTGGTCATGAAGACCTTTGGATATAAGGCCCGGAGGCTTGCTTAGCTGGTGACAACGGCACTTGCGCTGTTTGTTCATAGAGGCCTTTCAATATGAGGCCTGGAGGCTTTGATTAATTTAAGTATTTTGGATTTTATCTCCGAATCGGGTTACAATTTCAGCTCACTTTAATCCTCAAGTTGTCAATTTTCAAGTTGATGGTCGTAGAGACCTTTCGGTGTGAGGCCCGGAGGCTTTGCTTATCCGGTGATGATGGAAATTACGCTGTTTGATGTGATGCCCAGAGGCTTTTTTGTAGGCTTTATTTCCACTCGTTAAGGTCTTATTGGTTATTTTGCCTGACCCATCGTTGGTTCTAAAAGAACCTCGATTTCAAGTCGTAATCGGCGATATTTTGAGCACCTCGGAAGGTTCATAGCCCATAGGTCGAGTAGATCGACACTTTTGCAATTTTGGAGTCGACGTGGTCGGGACTCGTTTTTGGCCTGTTGAGGGAAGCCTGTGTTTAACCCGTTCTTTTTGAAGTAGATTCGGAGGATTTTTCAGCAACAGTCAGGCGTACCCGAGTTGCATTTCTTGGGCTGTAGCAGCCGTTTCAACCAAAGTCGCGTGCATTTGGCCGTGGCCATTTTTTATCCCTAGAGGCAGTTTTAGGTGTCTACGCTTAGGGTATGCCCTTTAGGGATTCTTACATATGCGACGTATAGCCTAAAATGCAAGAATTTTTCATGCCTGTTGAGGTCTTACAGTGTATAGAGAATATATCTGGTTTCGCCGAGGCTGCCTGTTAGGGTCTTACAGTTTTGGATTTTCCAGTGCGTGGAGATTGGTGGCAGTCTCCGAGTTATTGAGTTTGCTTGAAGACAACTTTCCTTGAGCTCGAAGATATTTTTGGGGCGTGATGAGCCTAGAGTTGTTTTTTGGGGGCTTGGTGAGCCCGCCGTTTTGACACTGTTGTCATCTGGATATACTCTGATCCATTGATGTGATATATGTGCTATCGTGCTAACTCACCGGCTCTTAGGCCAAGTCTGGTTATTTTGCTGATTTTTATGTCGATTTGTTCTGGATTAGGAGCCTTTCTCTTTTCTCACAAAAAAAAAGGGTGTTTTCGATCGCCTGACGTAATAATACATGTTCTCGTCTTAACGAGGTTTGGCTATTTTGACCACTTTAGCCTGATACATCATTCCCCCGTAGGAATCTTTGTTCGGTGCTCCTCTGAGTCCGGTGGATTTCAGGAGGAATGCTCCTAGCTGCTTTGGAAGTTAGCCATAAGGATGTCTTCGAGCGATTGTATGGAGTCTTATCTCCTGGTGGCTTTGCGGGCATTGCCTCATTTAAAACATTGTCGGTGAAAACCTTTCTTCTTTTTGGGATGAAAAACTTTTCCCAAGGAAAATACTGCAACGGGCGAGCCTTTTTTGGGAGGTCTCGAGATCTTCGGACAGTTCCTGCACGAGGGTTAATTTCTATTTTGAAAATAAAATAAAAGAAACGGCAGTACCTTAGGACAAAATACGTCTTGCGCTGACTTGTTTTGATCACCCGAGGTCGGGTATGTGACGCGGGTTTATTTTTGTGTTTTGTCAAACCTGACCGGTGTTGAGCTCTAATTCGCCCATGGGCTTATTCGGAGGCGGAGGAAAGAGGACCGAGAATGTGTCGTGTATTGGGAACATTTCTCTCGCCGCATGCTGCTCTCCGTGGATGGTTTTGATTTCATCCTTTCTCGGGAATTTTATCATTTGGTGGAGGGTTGACGGTACTGATCTCATGCAATGTATCCATGGTCGTCCAAACAAGGTGTTGTATCTCATGTCTTCCTCGATGACATGGAACTTGGTGTTTTGGGTTGTGCCGGCCACGATGATGGGTATGATGATTTCCCCCTTCGTCGTTTCACTCACCATAATGAATCTATTGAGGAGTCGATTCGAAGGTACGATCTGTTCAGTTAAACTGAGATATTCTATCACCCTTGACTTGATAATATTAGCCGAGCTACCTGGATCATCGAGTACACATTTTATCTGGAATGAATTTACAAGAAATGAAATTACAAGGGCGTCATTATGTGGTTAAGATAAGGCATCTATGTCTTCTTCGCTGAAGGTAAGGGCGTCCTTGGGGATATATCCTCGAGTCGGTTTCTCCCTCGTGATGGATATTTGTTTTCCTCGTCATGGGTTCATGCAGGGTATCGGCGCCGCCCATGATCATGTGAATGGCGTGTTGTGGTTCATTTACTTCATTTTTCTTGGCTTCCTCCTTGTCTCGAATCTGATTTTTAGCCTGATCGCTGAGGAATTCTCGAAGGTGCCCTTTGTTGAGTAGCTGGGCTACTTCTTCTCATAGTTGATAGCAATCCTCGGTCTGGTGGCCATGTGTGTTATGAAACTCGGATGTCAAGTTGTAATTTCTCTGTGAATTATCCGGCTGCACTGGTCTAAGCAATTTTGCATCCCAGATTTTGCTGATAGCGAACACGATGTCAGATATGTTAACGCTGAAGTTGTATTCCGACACGTGGGGTGTGTTGACTAATCTCATGTTTTAATCAAATCTGCCCTTGTTGATGACCCCTCGAGGATCCTGTCCTCGATACATCCTCCTATTATTGCGGGGCAGGTTGCGCCTTGGGGTGTTCCTCCGGTGTTTGAAGTACGGCTGATACCGTTCTTTGCTTGGCTTCGTCTCTTTTGTCGGGAATCTGCTTGGGTATACCGAGCCCGACGGGGCCCCTATCTGTTCATCCTCTGCCTTGATCTTTGATTGATATCGGTTGTGGAAGTCCGACCAGGTCATGGCCGGGTATTCGATCAGATTTTGTTTCAATTTTTTTGAAGACATGGAGCTCTGTTTGTTCAGGCCTTGGGTGAAGGCCTGCACCGCCCAATAGTCGGAGACCGGTGGTAGCTCCATTTGTTCCATATGGAACCGGGACACGAACTCCCGCAGCATCTCATTTTCGCTTTGCTTGATTTTGAAAATGTCAGACTTCCTCATCACTAGTTTAATGGCTCCGGCGTGTGCTTTTACAAAAGAGTCCGCTAACATGGTGAATGAATCTATGGTGTCAGGGGCCAAGTTATGGTACCACATCATGGCCCCCTTTGAAAGTGTTTTTTCAAATTTTTTCAATAGTAGGGATTCAATCTCGTCACTCTTTATGTCGTTACCCTTTATTACGTGGGTATATGCAGTGACGTGTTTGTTGGGGTCGGAGGTGCCGTTGTACTTAAGGAGTTCCAGCATTCTGAACTTCTTCGGGATAGGCTTCGGCGATGCCTCTGAGGGAATGGCCTTTGAATGAATTTCTTTGAATATAAACCATTAAGAACCGAAGGGGCGCCTAGGATCTGATCGACCCTACAGTTATAGGTCTCGACCCTTTTATCGTTGGCTGCGATCATTTTCATTCTGATTCGATCCTTTTGGTGACGTCCTCAAGCATTTTTACTATAGCGGGGTCAGCTATCGACTCGTTATTGCTTGACCTTACAAGCACTCGTTCGGTGAGGGGAGCTGTATCCGGTGCCACTGTACTGGGGGTTCTTGGATGGCTTTGTAGTTGAGCGATGGCTAGTTGTTGTGCCTGCAACATTTTAAAGATAACATGAAGACTAACTTCATGTTCTTCCCGGGCTGGGGTTTTTTGCGCTTCCTGTTCATCACTGCGTCGTACGCTCCTCTCGGTGTGAGACTTTTTGTCTACTTGCTGAGCATCCTGCGAATCCGCATCCATTAGGATTGGTGTGGGAACGTGTCAGGATTCTGTAGAGGTGCTCCGGTGGCCGGGACGGCCACACCGTTTTCCCATGGTCTTCGAGGTTGTTGTTTTCAACCCTGTTTATCGAGCCGAACATTTTGACCTGCAATCAAAGAGTTCTCGGGCAAGAAAAAGTGTGAAAGATATCGTGCGTCCGAATGACGAAACTAGCAAGAAAATAATCACTATTATTTTTAGCCCCATCGTGGGCGCCAAACTATTTGCCATGAAAATGGTAACAACAATTAAATTGGTTATTAGGATTCTAAAAATACGTGATCTATTTCCGAGCTAGTTTATGAGGGTGATTGGTGCTAAAAGGTTAAGTAAAACAGTAAAGATCGAGTTAGTCAAAGTGATATTTGAACCAGTAAGGGGACATTCTCGGGCGTAGAGCAAGCAAGTAGATACCTCAGAGCCAGGCCTCAAGCCTATCTCGGGCTTATCGAGGGTAGTCGGGAAGGGGAATAATAGATAAAGATACAAATTAGTAAGGCTCTATATTATCAATCTTGAGCTAAATGATGAAGAACAAATAGAGAAATAATGAAGTATTAGGACGAACTCGAGATATATTTATTTGACAAACCAAGAGAATAGCTATAAATAGATATGAATTAGAATTAGAGAGAGATTTAGAGAAAAGGGAGAGAGAGAGAGAATATTATTGCTTTCTTTGTAAGACAATTGGAGATGAGCTACAAGGTGTTGGTGACCCTTCTTTTATACAAAAAAGGGGCGTCCAAACTTAACATGGAATAAATAATACAATAAAATAATGAGATGTGACAGCCTGCTTTTCTTATGTTGTAGGAGAACTGATGTCCAGCCGTTTGGACAAGTCTCATGGACCCCGTATATATCCCTCGGGTGATATCTTTGCCCACCAGGGCCTTGGCCGATGGCCGATCTGGGCAAGGCATCGGTTAGATCTCGAGGGAGGTAACTGAACCGAGATCCCGTGCCTTCGGGATTTGTTCTTCGAAGCATTATGTTGAGGGAAAATGGGTCTCCCGATTTCCCCGCACACAATATAGAAATCATTCCTATAGGCTTTAACTGGTTCATTTGTTGTCATTATAATACTGCTCACCTAGAATACATACCTATAGAGGCTAAATATAAAAGGTCACTTTCAATTACTAATCGTTAAAAAACCTTCCTATCAGATATTATCACTTGCCTTAAAGTGTTAATATTAAGCTTCCAAAGACTGCTTCATCGCTTAGATCTACCAGTATTACAAAGCATGCCTATAGGATCAAACTGAGTAATTCAGAGTATTTCTAGCAGTCATCACTGCTAACTACTGTGTAAACAATCTAGAGATCATTCCTATAGGTTTAATCACTCCTAATTCGTAATAATCGGCATGCACTACAATATTTCTCTAAACTATATAGTTATTTAGAAATCATGTCTATAAGATGGCACCTTGCAGCTGAAACTACCTGCATGAGGTCACATAGAATCCATGTCTATAGGGCTTAATGGCTTTAATCTGGCTTAATTCTGAAAGTGTCTAATGCTAAATGTGAGAATTTTCTCATGTGCATTTGTTGTCTAAGTGTGGATGCTAACTTGAGCCCTTTATTCTTTTACATGAAGTCCAATGTGTTTTTATGTCTCCTAGTTTTGTCATTTTTGAGCAGCCTAAGTTAAGTCTTGAACTACCCAAAATAGAGGTCCAAATGCCTCCTAGGTCATAGGCATGGGATGGGTAGTGCACGCATAAGGCACAGTTTAGAATCAATTAGTGCGCTTTAGGTAACAACTCAAAGATAGTAATCGGGTAGCAAAAGATGATAGTCTGTGCCCGCTGAATAATACGAGTAACACTCGATCTTGAGGGAGTTACGAAGTATTATTTATGTTTCACGGGGTGATCCTTAAGGCTAAAAAAAATTTCGGACCCCCCATCTCATCTTTAAATAAATTATTTGTGTTTAATAAAACTTTTCAAACTTCTTGCTTTATTTGTCTTTTATTGTCTTAAAAATTCATACAATTTGAGTTTGACCAGGACGCACAGTTGTGGATATCGAAGAGTGCCTAACATCTTCTCTTTGAGGTAATTTGAGCCCTTACCCGATCTGTAGTGACGCAAACTGGTTAAACCTGAGTTATTTGCAAATAGGTGCCCTAACGCACCTCAAACCCATTAGGTGGACTCTCTCTTTTAAACCTTCCATAAAAGAGTTGTCACGTTTCAAAACTTGATTTCACGAGAAAAAAGGGCACGACAGTAATATCGCATTAGGTGAGTTACGTTCCAATTGTTCGGTAGTTGTTCTCCATTTTTCATTCCAAGCCTATAGGATCCTTTCCTTGTGACCTCGAGAATCTGGTATGGTCCTTCACATTTTAGACCCAATTTCCCTTCATTCGAATTCAATGTGCTTAGTGTGACCTTCCTTAGTACTAAGTCCTCGACATTGAAATATCGAAGATTAGACCTTCGGCTGTACTACCTCTCAATCTATTGCTTTTAGGCGGCCAATCGAATAAGGGCGGCTTCACGCCTCTTATCTAATAGCTCCAGCCTCGTATTCATGGCCTCGTCATCTGATTCCTTCTTTATATGATTCTTGGCTCCCCAACTTTGACCGATATTAGAGATTCGACACCATAAATCGATGACAACGGGGTAGCCCTGGTACTAGACTTCAAAGTTGTATGATATGCCCAAAGAACTTTGGGCATGATCTTTTTCCTTTTTCCCTTAGCGCTAGTCAACCTTTTCTTAAGGTTTTGGATTATGGTTTTGTTAGACGATTCGACTTGTCTGTTGCCACTAGGGTGGTAAGGTATCTATAAGATCCTTTTGGTCTTATGATCTTTGAGAAATTTGGTCATTTTAATGCTGATAAACTATTTTCCGTTGTCACATACAATTTCAGACGGTATCCCAAATCAACATATGACGTGGTCCTAAATGATGTTGATGACTTCCGTCTCCCTGACCTTCTCATATGCATGTGCTTCAACCCACTTAGAAAAATAGTCAGGCATAAATAAGATAAACTAAGCCTTAGCTGGTGCCCATGGAAGAGGGCCGACGATGTCCATCCCCCACTTCATGAATGGCCATGGTGACAAGATCGAATGCAACACCTCCCCGGGATGGTGAATTATTGGACCATACCTTTGGCACTTTTCACATCTTCATAATAACTCTTTTACGTCGTTTTCCATATCGATCCAGTAATAACCGGCTCTGATCACCTTTTGAACCAATAATTTGATGCTTGAATGATTTTTGCAAGTGCTCTCATGAACATCCCTTAGAACGAATTCGGTATATCCTGGTCCCATATATATTGCTAGTGGGCCATCGAACATTCTCCTGAACAAGGTTCTGTCATCGGACAAGCCGAATTAGGGTGCCATTGTGCGCAAGGCCCTGATTCCTTTGGATCTGAGGGAAGTTTCCCAGTGTTCAAATACTCTACATATTTATTTCTCTAATCCTAGGTTAAGCTTATGGAGTTTATTTTGGCTTGCCCTTCCTCTACAACCGACCTCATAAGTTCTACGACCGCCCTTGAGTTGACTTCGTCATCTTCGACCGACGACCCTAAATTTGCAAGGGCACCAGCCTCATTATTTTGATCTCGAGGCACGTGCTGCAAAGTCAACTCTTTGAACCGTTGTAGTGTTACCTATAACATGACTAGGTACCTTTGCATTTGTTCTTGAACGTTCCGTTCACTTAGCTTACTACAAGAAAGGAGTCATACTTAACTTCAACTGCCTCCGCCTCAAGCCTTTGGATAGTTCGAGACCTGTAATCATGGCCTCATAGTCCACCTCATTATTAGCCAATTATACAGTTCTAGTAGATTGTCTAACTATATTGCTTGTGGGTGGCTTACGTTTGAGGAACCATCCATAAAGAGGGTCCAAACTCTTGAAGACGTTTCCGAATTTACCGACAACTCTCTTTCATCTTTGGGTATTATGGCCAGCGTAAATCATGTCATGAAATCTACCAATATTTGAGATTTAATAGATGTTCAGGGTTAATATTTGATATCGTACCGGCTGATTTCAATGGCCCAATTGGCCAATCGTCCCGAGAGTTCAGGTTTATGCATTATATTTCATAAAGTGTATATTGTCATAACACATATAGGATGAAACTGAAAATATAGTTTTAGTTTTCTAGAAGCACTTAGCAAAGCGAGTGCTAAGTTTTCTAGGTGAGGATATCTAGTTTTGGCCTCACCTAAGGTCCTACTAACATAATAAATTTTAAATTTCCTACCTTGTTCTTACCGGACAAGGACTCCACTTACCACTATTTCTGATACTGCTAGATAAGATTATATTCGTTTGTCTACCCTCAGTGCATGAAGAAATGGCGGGGTCGAGAAGTATCGTTTAAGTTCTTATAAAGCCCGTTTGCATTTCGGGTCCATGCGTAGTTGTTTTTCTTCTTCAGCAATGAGAAAAATCAATGGCTTTTATCGGAAGACCTCCAGATGAGTCGCTCCAGAGTGGCAATTGTGCAACTTCACATTATCAGATATATTGATATCCTTGATAGCTTTGATCTTGTCGGGGTTGATCTCGATCCCACGATTAGATACCATGAACCAGAGAAATTTACCGGATCTGACTCCAAACATGCACTTTTCTGGATTCAGCTTCATCTTGTACTTGTTCAATATACTGAAGGTTTTGTGCAATTTCTTTAAATGATCCTCTGCTCGCAGGGACTTAACTAGCATATCGCCAATATATACTTCCATGGTTTTTCCTATTTGTTCTTCAAACATTTGGTTTACTAGTCTTTGGTAAGTGGCATTGGCAGTTTTTAATCCAAATGGAATTACTTTATAGCAGTATTTGCCATACTTACTAATGAAAGAGGTCTTTTTTGATCGTCTGAGTTCATCTGTATTTGGTTGTACTGGGAGTAGGCATCGAGAAAACTAAGGATCTCATGGTCGACCGTGGCGTCGATCATGCGATCGTTGTTAGGAAAAGGGAAAGAATCTTTAGGGCATGCATTATTTAAATCTTCATAATCCATGCACATTCTTAGTTTGTTCCCTTTTTAGGGACTACCACTACATTTGCTAAGGAGTTTAGTTACCTCATCCTTGATGAAGGCGTGCTTGACCTCGGACTGGGGTCTCCTTTTCTTCTTTACTAGATGGAATCTTGGGTATAGGCTTAGCTTTTGAGTAGTGATCTCTAGTGGGATCCCTATTATATTGAGATGAGACAAAGCAAAACAATCCATGTTAGCAATAAGAAATTGAATTAGCTTTTTCCTGAGATCGGGAGTTAACCCCGTGGTATACCTTGGAAGAAGCTCGACCAGTAAGACCTGCTTCAGCTCTTCTACCATTGAATTGGTAGCATCAAAATCATCAGGGACATTTATGTCCAGGTATACCTTCATGTCCTGTTGGGTCGAGGCTGGTTTCGGTGATTGCTATTTTGCTTCAAGCTTTGCTTTTGAACCTGACTCTTTTTTGGACGAAAGCGTTGATATTAGAATTATTTAATTGGTGGAAAACAACTACATTGCATAGGATTGTTCCCCGCAGACCATTTTGATCCCTTCCAGTGTTAAAAATTCTAATACCCGGTGAAGGGTCGAGGGCACGACCCTCTTGTGGTGGATCCAAGGCCTCCCGAATAGTGTGTTGTACCTTATGTCCCCTTCAATTACATAAAAATTTGTCTCTTGGGTTGTACCAGCTACGTTTAACGACAACATTATTTCTCCCTTAGTAGTTTCTTAATCCAAGTGGAATCCGTTTGGTACTCGGGCCGCAAGTATGATTTGGTCCCTAGACAAGCTACTCTACAACCCTCAATCAAACGATGTTGAGCAAGCTACCTGGATCAATTAGCACACGTTTAATGCAAGTTTTATTCTTGAGTACAGAAATTGTATGTGCATCATTATGGGTTGCATGATTCCTTTTGTATCCCCTTTATTGAAAGATAAAGTTCCTTCTGTTATGCAATCTTGAATCTGTTTTTCCTTTGTGAGTGATACTTTGGTGCACTTTTTCATCGAACCTTGAGGAACATCAACCCCTCGGATGATCATATTAATGACGTGTTGGTCTAGTCTTGTTTATTTTGTTTAATGGAATCCCTATTTCTGAAATGATTCTTTGCTCGGGCACTCACAAACTCTCGAAGGTGCCCGTTGTTGAATAGCCAGGCTACTTCTTCTCTTAATTGTTGACAATCCTCCATTCTGTGGCCATGTGAGCCATGATATTTTCATATTTCGAGGCTACTTTATATCTTTGATGTGTCCGATAGCCGATACGATGCAGCCATATCAACAATAAAGTTATACTCTTATAATCGTGGTGCCTCTTTGGGTCCGATAGGTCTATCGAAATCGTTCTTGATCATGAGCCCTGAAGAGCTTTGACCTCGATCACTTCTCCTTTCATTTCCTGTGGAATTTTGCCCAGATCCGCTTCTTCTATGATCCCCATAATGTGATTGGTATCGATCACTGTTAGACCTCATTTCTCGGTCAATATCCCTCTTGATTCTATCCATGGTTCGTATAGGATAAACGGACCAAGAAGGAGCCCCAAGTTGGTCGTCCTCGACTATGATCTTTGATTGATACCGATTATGCACATTCGCTCGAGTAACAGTCTGGTATGCTATCAAATTCTGCTTCAATTGTTGTGAAGCCATTGAGCTTCGAACATTGAGTCATTGAGTGAAAGCTTGAAAAGCCCAACCATCAGCGACCGATGGCAAGGCAATCCGTCCCATTTGGAATAGAGACACGAATTCCCTAAGCATTTCGTTGTCCTTCTACTTTACCTTGAAAAGTTCTAACTTCCTAGTTTCGACCTTGATGGCCGTGGCATGTGCTTTTATGAAAGAATCTCCAAGCAGAGCAAATGAGTCAATAGAATTAGGTGGTCAAGTATGGTACCATATCTGTCACGACCCCAGTTCACCCTCCATGAACATGTCGTGATGGCACCTAGTCTCTATGACTAGGTAAGCCTAACAATGCGGA